>RJWJ010003680.1:21772-83671 GCA_004363605.1 Indri indri | reverse complement strand
CTCCTAACTGCCTCCAGAGGTAGCCCAGACCAGCCCCTCTCCTGTCTGATGCAGTCCTGACATGGAGCTTGGAGAGTTCAAGATGCTCCCTGCTACTGTCTCCTCTCTGCTGAACCCCACGTCTCCTGCCACAATTCTGCACCCACTTCATGCAAGTCCCTGACTCCATGGGCTTGTAAGTCAGTGGGGAAGCTAGACTCTCTCTTGAGGGTCTTATCCCACTGCACTTGCTGGCCAGGCGGGCACAGCCTTCCCACACTCCACTCTCTATTGTCTGTCTGGCACTCTCCAGGTTTCGCATTCCTATCTCCTGTTTACCTTTTTGTTTTCCCGTTTTGTGTGTCCCACACTGAATCTCTGCCAATTCAACCTCGCTGTTTTTGTGGGAGAGCTATCCATTGAGGTGTTGCAGACCGAGATCTATGCCTCTTTCTCTGAGAGCAGGAATCCGGGAGGTTACTTAAACTCCACCATTTTTTCTTCTCCAATATTTAAGTATTGTTAATTTTACATCACAGTATTTAAGTTACAGGATATCAGGAAAAGAATTAACATCATTCAAAGTCTTTACCTCCTCTTTTGGGGAAGGGATTAGTGCATTTATGGTCATATGCAGGATAATTGTATCATGTTAGGTGGAACTTTGCTATTGTCATTATTTGGAGATTAAATGTAAATCAAATGGATACATATAAGCACCAAAATGAAAAAGGGTGAACTTGTGATGATTAATTTTATGTGCGAACTTTACTAGGTTAAGGGATGCCCAAATAGCTGGTACTTCTGAGTGTATCTGTGTGGAGGTTTCCAAAAGAGATTAGCATTTGAATTGGTAGGCTGAGTGAAGAATATTGTTCTCGACAATATGAGTGCACATCATCTAATTCGTTGAGGGTCAGAGAAGAACAAACTGTGAGGGAAGGGCAAATTTTCTCTCTCTCTGTATGAGTTGGGATGACCATTTTCTCCTGAACTTGGACAATGTCACTCTTGGTTTTTTAGGCCTTTCAACTCAGATCAAGACTTCCACTATCATGCGCTCACCCTCAACTGCCCTGAGACTCACTGAATTATACCTGTCCTTCCTTTTTCTCCAGCTTGCAGTTTACAGATGGTGGGATTCCTCAGCCTCCATAATCAATCATGTGAGTCAATTCCTATATTAATTCTCTCTGTTTCTGTCTCTGCCTCTCTCTTTCTGCCTCCCTCTCTCTCATATATGTATTGTATACAGACACATCTTATTGATTCTCTTTCTCTGAAGAATCTTAACTAATCTGACTAATATAATGACTATCCCTAACTTATGGAACATACCTAGAAGTTCATTCATTCCTCACCCAAATTCAAAATTGCATATAGTAAATTACACACAATTTAAAGTCAAATATTTCCAACTATTCCTAGTAAAAATATTAGCAATTTATGTCTAATATTATTTTCATTAGGTTGCTTGTGTTTTACATGCCAGTATGCTAAAATGCATGAGTATAGATAACAGTAGACATTAAAAAAAAACTATTTTACAAGATTGTGCAGTATAAAAAAAGTAAAACTAAAGCCTAGAAAGTGTTTTTCTAGGAAATATATTGAATAATATAAAATATCCCCTTATTATAATGAAATAAAATAGAAAATCTATATTTGTCAAGTAGTAACTAAAAACAAAGGAACATTAAAAAGAATATTTTTTCAACAAATTATTTTTACTTCTGCACAGGATGTGGGTCACATATTGTATTATTTTATTTTTATTTTGAAAGAAACCATTTTCAACAAATGTAATATTCTCTTAGAAGGTATAGTATGTATAATTATCTATTCTTGAATAATAATCTCCTAGATTTTATACAAAATTTTTATTATTTTCTATATTTATCTAGCTACAAGGTGGCATTATTTCCAAATAATATTGTATTAGCTTCTCAAGGCTGTTGTAACAAAGTAGCACAGACTGCATGGCTTAAACAATATAACTTTGTTGTCTCACATTTCTGGAGGCTAGAAGTCCAAAAGTAAGGATCAAGGTGTAGGCACAACTGGTTCCTTCTGAAATTTATAAGGGAAGGATCTGTTATAGCCTCCTCTCTGTCTTTGTTATAGATGGTCACCTTCTCCTTATAACTTTAATGGCCTCACTTTAACTTCAATACTTCTGTAAAGATTTTATCTTCAAATAATGACACATTCTGAGGTAGAGGGGCTTAGGAGGTCAACACATAAATTTGGGAGGGAGGACAATTCAACCTATAACCGATCTGTATTATGCTATGAAAGCTTTTTCCTCATTCCAAGCTTAGTCTACACACACACACACACACACACACACACACACACACACACACACATACACACACAAGGGGGGTTACTATTTAGGATAATTCAGGGGAGCACAAAGTCAAATCAAAACAGACAAACGTAGTCCTCACATATTCCCCTCCTTAACAGTTGCTTTTAAGAAAACATCGATCTGAAAAAGTTGAAAAAAAAATCTCTGAAAAGTTTCAAAATGCATAGACCTGAAGGCAACAGAAGTCTAGGCTATGAGAGAATAATTCTCTTTGATTATAACATCAGCTGTAACCAAAGACCAACTCAATCTCCCACTTTCCATTCTGGCACTGACTCAGCATGCTATCACTTATAATAAAGGCAAATTTTCTACTAATTTCATAGATTTTAAATGGTTCTAAAATATAAAAACAAAGTTTGTTCTCCTGTTTCCTGATAATAAAAATGCATTTCCATCTGCGCCCCAGAAACACAGAGTTTTCACTGTTTTCACACTAAGTTATGATAGGACTTGTGCTAGGGATCAATGAATAAAATAACACATAGTGCCATATGACCAGAATATATTTCACAGATAAAAATTAATTTCAAAGCAGTGGAAAGGAAGAAAGCTTGGAAACAAATGCAGTAAAGGAAATGCACACAGAAATCATATTGGATGCTATTGTATTTAATATATTCTGCACATATGTTATTAATCTTTCTCTGCAATGCAATAAATAATTGTATTAGATACTGAAACATCAGGAAAAAAAATAGAGTCAGTATCCAGGGAGGATGGTGTAATATTCCATAAATATTCAGGAAACTAAGACAGTCCCATGGGCTCTGGGAAAGGCAAAAGTGAATTTGGTGCTCTTAGCTTGTGAAGGGACCTACTAGTGGGGTGAGTTAAATACAAGTGAACACAACACAATATTTGAACTTTTTATAATCCTAAGGCCAGGACTTCTGTATGATAATACTCCTAAAAATTTGGCAAAGAATCAATAAGATAATTATCCCTGCTTCCAAAGTATCTGATATATTAATAGAAGAAAAATCTCAGGATCATGGACAATAATATCTCTAGTATAGTTACTACTAGAGACAAATGTTTTATATTAAGAAAAATAAGAGAGAGGACAATATGGCTGATGAGGGACATCAGTCACTGGATCATCTCAAAAACAAAAAAAAAGTTTCAGGTGAAAAAGCATAGTCCAGGTGGAATACCAAGGTAAAGGTGCCATAACTTACCGTTATCAGAGACCCCATGGGAAGAAATCGTGGATCAGAACAAGAAGGAGAAAAATCTGGGCAGACACTGACCCCTAAAGGATTCAAAATCTGGCAGAAATGGTAGATGGGAGAGTTTACTTTTTCTCCTCTTACATATGTGGCAGTCTACCAGCTCCTGATCTGCCAGAGACCCTTATACCCTCACAAATCTAGGCACTGCTGCCATCATTGAATTAAGAACTTCTTTTTTTTTCTTATTTCAACATATTATGAGGGTACAAATGTCCATAAATACGATTACTGGGCATCTACCCAAAGGAAAAAAAGACAATCTTCCTTTTTTTTTTTTTTTTTAAATTTTAGAGTATTAATGCAGTACAAGCACTTTGGATACATAAATTGCCTTTGCACCACCTGAGTCGGAGCTACCAGCATGCCCACCCCCCAGACAGTGCGCACCACATCCATTAGGTGTGAATTTATCCATCCCCTCCTCCATCCTCCCACCTGTCCAACACCCTATGAATGTTATTTCCCATATGTGCACATTAGTCTTGATTAGTACCAATTTAAAAGTGAGTACATGCATTATTTGTTTTTCCACTCTTGTGATACTTCATTTAGAAGAATGGGCTCCATCTCCATCCAGGATAATACAATAGGTAGCTCACCATTTTTTTTATGGCTGAGTAGTACATCATGGTATACATATACCATATTTTATTAATCTACTCATGGATTGATGGGCACTTGGGTCGTTTCCACATTTTTTCAATAGTGAATTATGCTGCTATAAACATTTGGGTGCATATGTATTTTTTTATACAATGTCTTTTTTTTTTTTTTTTTTCCTTTGGGTAGATACCCAGTAGTGGGATTTCTGGATCAAATGGTAGGTCTGCTTTTAGTTCTTTGAGGTATCTCCACATTACTTTCCATGGAGGTTGTACTAGTTTGCAGTCCCACCAGCAGGGTATGAGTGTTCCCATCTCTCTGCATCCATGCCACCATTTGTTTTGGGACTTTTTGATAAAAGCTATTTTCACTGGTGTTAGGTGATATACCATTGTGGCTTTGATTTGCATTTCACTGATGATTAGACATGTTGAGCATTTTTTTATATGTTCGTTGGCCATTAGTCTGTCTCCTTTTGAAAAGTTTCTGTTCATGTCCTTTACCCACTTTTCAATGCTATTTGATTTTTTTTTTTTTTTTGCTGCTTTTCCTGAGTTCTATATAGATTCTAGTTATGAGTGCTTTATCAGATTACAGAATACATTCCTCACATTCTGTAGGTTGTCTATTTACTCTAATTTTAATGATAGTTTCCTTGGCTGTGCAGAAGCTTTTTAATTTGATCAGGTCCCATTTATTTATTTTTATTGTTGCTGTGATTGCTTTGTGGTCTTCTTCATAAATTCTTTGCCTATGATTTCATGCCTTAGGTTTAAGTGTGTTATCCATTGTGAGATCTTCTTGATAGCAGAGCACTGTGCTGCGGGCCTCAACTGAGCTGGCAGGCTCTATATTGCCTGTACACCCACTGGGTGCCTCTATTGTGACTGGCAAGTCACAGCTCGTCAGTCTCCTTGTCAATGAATCCCACACAAACATTCCACAGTGCTCACTTGGAATGTGACAAACACAGAGGAAGAGGGAGAGACAGGAAAGGAGTGCTATTTCTGGAATTCTGAGCCATAGGGCAGACTGCCCCACAGAGACTGGGAAGTGCCATGAATGCTTTATAGGATAAATGAAAACAAAATGTACACTCTCCTGCACTTGAGAGACCCTCGCTCATGAGCTGAAATTATCTACACCCTTCCCAGTGGAGATATGGGTGCAGAGTAGAGTCTGTAGGGTAGCAGATTGTTCCCACCCCAGAGCAGATGCAGTACCAGAGCCTGGGAAGGAAGGTAGAGACAGGGGCTTCTCCTCTTCTGACCACATAATACCATGGACACAGTCGATTCTGATATCAAGCACAAGCTTTTGGCATGGGTATTCCACTGGATGGCCAGTTCTAGGCTTTAAGGTGGGATGTACTACAAATAATACTCTGCCTCTATTGTGAGTTTTGCACAAAAAAAGCATGAATAGCCAAATAATCCTAAACAAAAAGAACAAATCTGGAGGCATCACATTACCCAGCTTCAAATTATGCTACAGAGCTATAATAGCCCAAACAGCATGTTACTGGTATAAAAGTAGACATATAGACCAATAGAAGAGAATAGAGAACCCAGAAATGAAGCCAAAAACTTACAACCAATGGACTTTGGACAAGGCATACAAAGCATACACTGGGGAAGGACATCCTATTCAATAAATGTTGGTGGGAAAATTGGATATATATATGCAGAAGGAAAAAACTGAATC
This sequence comes from Indri indri, assembly GCA_004363605.1. Taxonomy (NCBI): domain Eukaryota; kingdom Metazoa; phylum Chordata; class Mammalia; order Primates; family Indriidae; genus Indri; species Indri indri. The sequence continues at coordinate 77,779 of RJWJ010003680.1, read as the reverse complement.
CATCTCTGTCACCATACACACACACACACACACACACACACACACACACACACACACACCACAAGATGGATTAAGAACTTAAAATGTAAGACCTAATACCACAAAAACATTAGAGGAAAATCTAGTAAAAACTATTTGTAACATTGACCTAGGTAAAGAATTTATGACTAAGACCACAAAAGCCAATATAATGCAAAGAAAAATAAGTAAATGGGACTTAATTAACAGAGTAACTAGACAATGTACAGAATGACAGAAAATATTCTCAAGCTATACATCTGACAAAAGACTAATATCCAGAATCTATAAGGAACTCAAACAAATCAGCATGAAAATAGCAAATAATCCCATTAAAAGTGTGCAAAGGACACATACAGAAATTTTCCAAAACAGAGAAACAAATGGGCAATAAACATGAAAAAATGCTCAGCATCACCAATCTTTCAGGAAATGTAAATTAAAACCACAATGTGATATGCCTGTCTTATATCTGTTAGAATGGCTATTATTAAAGACAAAAAACAACAGATGTTGGTGAGACTGTGAAGAAAAGGGAATGCTTATACACTTTTGCTGAGAACATAAATCTGTACAAGCCCTGTGGAAAACAGTATGGAGATTTCTCAAAAAATTAAAAGCAGACCTACCATTTGATCCAGCAATTCCACTATTGGTTATCTACCTGAAGGAAAAGAAGTCATTTTATAAAAAAGACAGCTGCCCTCATATGTTTATCTCAACATAATTCACAATTGCAAAGATGTAGAACCAACCATATGCCCACCAACTGATGAATTGATAAAGAAAATATGGTATATATCTACCATGGAATACTACTCAGCCATGAAAAAGAATGAATTACTTTCTTTTGTAGCAACTTAGAGGCAGCTGGATGCCATTATCTTAAGTGAAGTATCCCAGGAACAACAACAACAAAAAAAAAACAAATACTGCATGTTCTTGCTTTTAAGATGCAGCTAAGTAATGGGTATGCATGCTCATACAGAGTGACATAATAGACATTGGAGACTCAGAAGAAGGAGGAAATTAGGGGATGCGGGATGAAAAATTACCTATTGCATGCAGTGTACACTATTCAGGTAATGGACTAAAAGCCTACACTTCTCCACTATACAATTTATCTATTGTAACCAAAAAACTTTTGTGCTACCTCAATCTATTAAAATAATATTTTAAAAAGTACCCTTCATATAATTTATAGCAAATGATAGTAATAATTTGGCTTAAAACACAGCTCTGTTTAAAATATAGTTATGTTCAACCTATATTTTCTTGTAAATGTATTATTTGATGATGAAACTAAATATATATATATATATATATATATATATATATTTTAAAAGCCAAACCAAAAACAAAAAAGGGAGCTATATTTTGGTGGGTAATAGAACTCCAGTAATAAACTCTTATTCTGAAAATTACTTTAATTTTGGAGTATATATACTCCAAATAATTGGTAGAAAACTTTTCCAGTTCCCAAAACTCCAAGTCAGATTTTCATGCCTTTAAAGACACTTCTAATATCAATGATATCATCTTTAAAATTTAAATTAACTGAAATGAGTAGCATGATCCTTTGTGTACACAGAGTGACATATTGAATGTATTTTGCACTATTTGATTTTTCAGGTACAAGTTCATTGAGAATTTTTGTTAGCAAAAGAATAATCAAAAAATTATACTGCTATGAATATCTTCAAATTTAAATTTTGTTTTTCTTTAAGGCAGCTTGTTTCTTCTGGGAAAATTATACACCTTATGGATGCCATTTGTAAAGAAGTTTCATATCTTTCTTTCCTCCCTCCCTCCCTCCCTTCCTTTCTTTTCTTCCTTCCTTTTCCTTCCTTCCTTCCTTCCTTCTTCCTTCCTTCCTTCCTTCCTTCCTTCCTTCCTTCCTTCCTTCCTTCCTTCCTTCCCTCCCTCCTTCCTTCCTTCCTTCCTTCCTTCTTTGCTTTCCTTGTGTTACTATGTGAGACATGCTCTTTTGGGGGTGTGTATGCAGGGAGGGGAGAGTGAAAGTTCTAAACTGCTGTCGTAGGTCTATGTGATCATGAAGCTATCTCTACAGGAAGAAATTGTCCTAGGGAGATGGAATATAGTAAGATTATGGGATCAGAATTTAATTAACATGACCTAAAACATATTATTCCAAAAGAAGGAAGCATCTGTACATTTGAAAGTTGACCCTAAAGTTATTCATTTAATATGACAAGCCAACGAAAGTAAAATTCATGCTTTATTTGTGTACAGTTTTGCCTAATTTCAATCTTAAATGCTTGTCTAGAAAATTAGAATAAATAACATTTATTGAAATCTACTAATACTCTCCTATAAATTTATAAAATCTTAAAAAACTTAGAGTGGGAAAGGACATCAAAATCATCTATTAAGCCAAGACTACAGTTGAAAGAAGAATGAAATCAATCATTTTATATATTACTAAAGCAATTGCTATTTGATATGCAAGATATAATGTACAAGGTGTGGTATAAATATGAAACCATGAGATTACTGAGAGGTGATGTATCTCATAGTATAAGCAGGAACAATGAAACAAAAACACAATGAAGTTAATTGCTACCATAAGACAGTATATGATGATTATCAAATATTAATTGGGAAAATAAATACTAAAGAATTCAATAGAAGGAGAGATATCTGGGTCAAGCTTGTCAGGGAAGCAGAGCTCCAGCCTCAAGTTGGAATTTTCAGAATTGATAATTTAGTTTATAATAACAGTTAAAATATATTTTAGGCAAATGAGGAACATTATTACATTTTGCTGTGTGCTGTAAAATAGCAAATTATGCCTCTCTATCACCACCACCAGTACATGTGCATATGCATAATAATATAAAAAGTACTGATATACTCCCCTATTATTTTGTCCCTCCTCCCAAGACAAACTTATTAAAATAATGATTCTTTGAATTCATATGTCCATTATCTCTGCCATTGCTATTATCTCAAAAACACTGCTTTCTCAAAGCAATCTAGAATGTTTAGGCTTTATAACTATTTCACTGCTTTTCTGTGGCTACTATGTACTGTATTCATACAGATCATCAGGCTTTAGGCTAGTTCAAGGTAGATTATATAATGAGAAATTATGCCTCGGTATTATTAAAAGTATGGCAAATTATTTTTACAAAATACATATTAATTGTTTATGTTATTAATTTTGGAAGAATCCTCCACTCATGATAGTTTTATGTGTTTAAGTATCCTTTAAGTTGAATGTGCTTTTGTTTAAGATAGGCTTTTTTGTGATGTATTTAAGAATAGACTACATCACTAGACAAAAATGTACTTCCATATAGCAGACTAATATATTTTATATGGACTAGACATTTATAATACTGCTGTCACTAAGAACAGTCTACATTGGATAAGTATTAAGTATTTAATAAATGTCTGAGGAACAAAACTGAATATCCCTCTTTAAAAAATTAGCAAGTAAATGCAAATACAAATTCCTTTCCAGTGTCTGCTTATTTATCTGTTGAATATTCCACATAAATTCCAACCAATCATGCCACCTGGGTCCCAACATACAGTAAAAGAGTTTTACAAAATATATTAAGAGATATGTAACAGAGATTATGATTTGAAGCTTATATGTGAGAAGGGGAACTGTCATATTTCTTTGGCTCCTCATTTTTATTTCTTTCATTTTTATTACCAGAGATACAAACTTTCATTTTCAATCTCTCCATTGCTCCCATTTACCTGAAGAAGTCAGTGGAAGTGTCACCACATTTCACCTTAAAGCCAAACATAACTGAGCTTTAATGCCTGAAAGCTAGGGCAGACTGTATCTTTAGCAACATGAATAATGTCATGACTCTCAAAAAAGAAAATGACTTGAACTGATAAATTATGTATTTATTCTAGGTTCTGGGCATAAAAAAAGTCAATGGACTGTTTCAAATCATCTTTATTAGTCATGCTATAAAGATGCCATGCATTACCATGTATTGTTGATGTCTTTATTGTTTTCTTTTGATATTGTGATCAGTAAGAGTAGTAGGAAATTTTCCAACAGTTTCTTGGTCATCTTGTAGCCCTATGGAATGACATATAAAACTCAAGAAGATTTGTAATTGAATAATTATATACAGGATTATAGTCTTTAAATACAGAGCTAATATAGTACTCTTCTTGATTTACTAATGAGATAAAGCCAGTGAAAGAGTTATAGCAAATATGCATTCAGAGTATAGTTCCATAGCCTTCCTTTTCCCATGGCTCATCATTTTATTAATGAATTTTATGGCAAAAATTAAATAGCCTCTGAGTCCACATCGGCAATTCTATAGCTATTCAAAATACATATTGTCGTGCTAATATTTTATTTTAGGTCATAATCTTTTTGAGTTTCTGAAATAAATTTGAGGTGACCTCACTGTTGGTCATTCAAAGTAGCTGAATCTTCCTGGAAGAAGTATCCTAGAAGCATGAGGGTCAAATGACAGAGCATACAAATAGGCAGGAGTTTCCTGGGGCAGTCATAATTTACTACTTTGAAAAGTATCACATTGTATTAAGACCCCTTGTGGTTAAAGATTTGGGAAACATACTGCAGCCAGTATAAAGAAAAAAAGAGGGAGTGTTTCTATTGTAATTGATCTCTAATTTTACACCACTGTGGTCTGAGAAGATACATGGTATAATTTCTATTTTTTTAAATTTGTTGAGATCTGATTTGTGGCCTAGGATGTGATAGATTTTAGAGAAAGTTCCATGAGGTGATGAGAAGAATGTATATTCAGCTTTATTTGCATGGAATTTCTGTAGATGTCTATTAGACCCATTTTTTCTAGAGCTCTATTTAAGTCCATTGTTTCTTTGCTTATTTTCTGTTTGGAGGATCTGTCCAGTTCAGTCAGTGGAGTGCTGAAATCCCCACCCTCTATGGCATTACTGTTTATCATGTTATTTAGATCAAATTTGCTTTATATATCTGGGTGCTCCTGTGTTGGGTGCATAAATATTAAGAATTGTTAAGTCTTCTTGTTGGATTTTTGCTTTCACCATTATATAGTGACCATCTTTGTCTGTCTTTATTTGTGCTATTTTAAAGTTTATATTATTTAAAAATAGCTGTACTCCCTCTTTCTTTTGGCTTCTATTTGCCTGGAAGTTTGTTTTCCAAGTCTTGACCTTGAGTCTGAAAGTATCTTCTTGGGTTAGATGTGTTTCTGGGAGACAGCAAATACTTGGTTTGTGATTTTTTATCACACAGCAAAAGCATTCCTAAGAAAAAAAAGCTAATATCATTAAATGCTGACATCCAAAAGACAGAAAGCTCACAAATCAACAAACTAATAAACCATCTCAAGGAACTGGAAAAAGAAGAGCAAATTCATTCTAAACCTAGCAGAAGAAAAGAAATAAGCAAGATCAGAACAGAACTAAATTAAATTGAGAATAAAAGTACTATACAGAAGATTAATAAAACCAAAAGTTGGTTTTTTTGAAAAGAGAAGCAAATTGGCAGCCCTCTTGCTAGACTGACAAGAACTAGAAAGGAAAGGACTCTAATAAACTCAATTAGAAGTGAAAAAGGAGAGGTCACTATAAACATCACAGAAATACAAAACATTATCTTTGAATACTATAAAAATCAATATGCCTCAAAACTACAAAATGTGGAGGAAATGGACAAATACTTAGAAACACACAACCTTCCTAAGCTTAATCAGGAAGAAATAGAATTCCTAAATGGACCAATATCAAGCACAGGAATTGAAGCAGCAACTAAAAATCTTCCAACAACAGAAAAGTTCCAGACCAGACGGGTTCACACCTGAATTTTGCCAAACTTACAAAGAACTCATACATATACTGCAGAAATTATTTCACAACATTGAGAAAGCTGGTATCCTCCCCAACTCATTCTGTGAAGCCAATATCACCTTGATACCAAAGCCAGGAAAGGACACGACAAAAAAATAAAACTACAGACCAATATACCTCATGAATATAGATGTACAAATTTTTGACAAAATCTTAGCAAACTGAATCCATCAGCACATCAAAAAATAATAAGAATCATAATTCATCATGACCAGGTGGGCTTTATCCCAGAGATGTAAGGTTGGTTCAGCATACGCAAATCTATAAATGCAAGTCACCACATAAATGATTCTCTCAATAGACACAGGAAAAACATGTAACAAAATGCAGCACACTTTTATGATAAATCTGTTAACAAAACAGGCATAGATGGGATATACTTTAAAATTATTAAGGCCATATATGATAAACCCACAGTGAATATCATACTGAGTGGGGACAGATTGAAAGCATTCCTGCTTAGAACTGGAAACAGACAAGGTTGCCCACTATCTCCACTTCTATTCAAAATAGTGCTGGAAGTCCTTGACAGAGAAATCAGACTAGAGAGGGAAATTAATTTTGTCTGAATGGGGGCAGAAGAGGTCAAACTCTCACTCTTTGCTGGTGATATGATATTATATCTAGAAAAATCCCAAGGGTTCAACCAAGAGTCTCCTGGAATTGATAAACAAATTCAGTAAAGTCTCAGGATATAAAATTAATGCACACAAATCGATGGCATTCATATATGCCAGTAAGGGTCAAGCTGAAAATCAAATCAAAGATGCAATACCTTTTATAATAGCATCAAAGAAAATTAAATATTTAGTAATATATTTAATGAAGGAGGCAAGAGACCTATATAGGGAGAACTACAAAACACTGACAAAAGAAATTGTAGAAGATGTATACAGATGGAAATCCCTACCATGCTCATGGATTGGTAGAATCAATATTGTTAAAATGTCCATACTACTGAAAGTGATCTACAGAATTAATGCAATCCCCATCAAAGTACCAGCATCATTCTTTACAGATTTAGAACAAAAATTTTCTATGCTTTGTATGGAACCAGAGAAGACCTTGTATAGCCAAAGCAATCTTAAGCAAAAAGAACAAATTGGGAGGCATCAGTCTGCCAGACTTCAAACTATACTACAAGGACATAGTAACCAAAACAGCATCGTACTGCCACAAGAACAGAGATGTAGACCTTTGGAATAGGACGAGACATGACGATTTTAAATTTTACAATGCATCTATGTTCCATCCTTCATCATTGTGTGTTTGTGTGTGTGTCACTTGAAATAGGAGTCAAAGTGCATTTTTGCAATATGACTGTACAATTATCCCAGTAACATTTGTTAAAAAAAATCTACCTTTTGCCATACAATTGCACTTGATGCCTTTGTTTAAAGTCAATTGAATATAAGCATTGAACTATTTTTGAACTTTCTCTTGAGTTTCAAAGATCTATATATCTATTCCTTTACCTATTTTCACTATCTTTTTTTACAGTATCTTAAAACAAGATTTTCAAATCTGTTACTGTTTCAAACTAATATACTAACCCTCCGCCTTTATGAAAACCGTAGATCTGGGGAAAACATCCATTTACATATTTTGACATTCATTTATCTGTCCCTGCTTTTTTCCCTCTATATTTTAGGACAATTCTTCGATTGTAACAGGAGCAATATATATTGAAATATATTAATATGTATTTATCCCTTGCATTTCTGTTACATGATCTTTTCTCTGTACACCCATCTGCTTATCTTCTTGAAGGGTTGTGCTGCAGTTATTTTAATTGGTAGCACAGAAATGTAAAATGAGAGAGAAAGTCACATTTTGAATTTAATTGCAAAAAAGAGATATTGAGATATTTGAAGTCTCAAAAGTAAGATTTAATAAAGAGGAGTATTTTCCAAATGCTTTATAGTACTTATTATAGCATGAACTAGGAGTGAAAGTATAAAAGGCAATTTTATCATGGAAAAGATTAGGATTGTGGTTTTAAAACTTGTCTTCAAATTCCTTGAAGCTAGTCCTTCAAGAAGTGGAATTTAATTCTCCTTCACTTAAATATTGGCCAGCTTTTGTGACATTGCACAAATAAATATTCAATTATTAAGTATGAAATGTCCAATTACCTTAGGTACTAAATTTGACTGTTGATATCACTGACATTTCACTTGAACACTTTTTGTTTTATTTTTACGGTGAAGGAATATCCTCATTCTTTCAAACATCTGGTTTGGTTTGTGATTATCTTCCAAAATTTTTTAGAGCAATTTTTGTGAAACCATGGATAAGTCAAAAATTCATGTTATCTTTGAATAAGAGTTCCATTGTGGAACCAAAATGCCTCAGACACCTTGAAATATCAATGAAGTGTTTGGGAAGGATGTGACTAATGAACACAATACAACGGTAGTTTGAGAAGTTCTACTCTAGCGATTTTAATCTTGACAATGAGTCAAATGGGTGACATGAGACCAAAGTGGATAATGATGAACTGAAAGCTGTAGTGGAAGCAAATCCATCGCAACCTACGTGTGAATTAGCAGCAATGTTTGACGTTACTATTCCAACAATATTGGACCATTGGAAACAAATTGGCAAGGTAAAGAAGCTGGATAGATGGATTCTGTATGAATTAAATGAATATCAGAAGAGAAATAGTCCCTAAGCTTGTCTTTCTTTGCTGTCACGACATAAAGGCGAACCATTTGTACACCGTATTGTTATGTGTGATGAAAAATGGATTCTTTTTGACAATTGCGAGTGTTCAACACAATGGTTGGATAAAGATGAAGTGCGGATACACAGTCCAAAACCGAATACTCATCCAAAAAAGCTAATGGTGTCTGTTTGGTGGACCAGCACTGGTTTATCTTCCACAGCTTCATGAAACCTGGTCAATTGGTTACAGCAGATATCTACTGTAGCCAATTGGAGAAAATGATGAGGATGCTTGTGATTAAGCAGCTGAGATTTGTCAATAGAGACAGACCAATCCTCTTGCAAGACAATGCTCAACGACATTTCACACAAACGAGGCTCAAACTACAGAGGCTGCACTTGGAAACTCACTTTCATCCACCATATTTACCAAACCTTGATCCAACTGACTACCACTTCTTCCTGGCTTTGTAGCACTTTTTGCAAGGAAAAATATTCAGCTCTCAACAAGCTGTGGAAAACACCTTTTGCAATTTCATCACCACTTACTCTCCAGGCTGCTTCACTGCTGGCATAAACAAGCCACTGTTAAGATGGCAAAGTTGTGTCGATAGTCTTGTCACATACTTTGATTAATTGTACTGATTCTTGTTTGAGGTATAATAAACTAAACTTTTGATCCAAAATTGGTCATTTTGTATTTAATGACCTAACAAAATTGACAGAAGAGAATCTGCCTGACTTTTGATGCCAGGTAGGAATGGCCTGATTGTTTTCTCTTGGTGTGTTCATCTTGGCAGACTAACTACCAGTTATGAAATACCCAAACCACATGATACATCACATGGCATAAAACCCAATAGTACTGTCTTAGGTAACAACTTACAGCCAACATTGACCAGGAGATATGTAACCAAAGCATCCTTCATATATTTCAATCATCCAGCATCTCCATGTGCTGCTGAATGAAGCAGAGGTAAGCACTCCTCCAATAGCAGATATGTGAGTAAAAGCAATGGTTTTGCTCTATGCACTAAATATTGCACTCGTTTGTTGTAAAGCAATACATACCTAGAACAGATTTGGGTACCAGAATTGTGTTATTATAATACTGAAAAGCCTCAGAGGGACTGTTAGTGGAAGCTTGGTGGCACTTTGATAGGATGTTGATGAGAGATAGAAGGAACATGAGAAAAATGTCATCAATAGGTGGAATGTTTAATGATACTGTCATCTTTATTAACATGAAAAATAATAAAAAAATGAACTTGATGATCTATTTGAAAATATTCCAGACAGAGCGGTAAAGTTTCCATCTGGCTTCTTTTAGTTGCTTATATTAATATGTAAAGAAATGAGTCAAGATAAAGAAAACATTTATTTGTTTAGCATAAAGAAACCAGAAATTTCTCAGTTATGTAAGTTTATTTATTGCCAAATGAAATGTCAAAATAAAGTCATTTTTTATGCACAACCTCTAAAGTTAGCAAACGATTCTAAAAATTAAAAATGTTTTCCAGGAAGAGATCAAATTCAGTGTTCTGTCAGGAAAATATAATCTAAAGGAGGCACTAAGGGCATGACTACAAAACCCTCTGTTAAGATTACAGAAATATTTATTGTGATACTTCAAACAGAAAACAATCTTTCTAAGCATCTCAGTGTCATGCATCAATAATCCCCTTTATTAAATAATAGAGCCTCTAAAAATTCTGACGGATTTCTTCTCAGCAACCTTACAGGAAGTCAAAGAGAGATAGGTTTATCTTCATGAGATTTGTGAGTGTAGCTTTTGTATAATGGAATGAATGTTATTAATATTCATGGAAATTCTGCAAAAATTTTAGGAGAATATATTGGCAGAAACTCTGCCAGGTTGACTAAGAGGGATGGAGACAGAACAAAATGAAGAATTTTTTGGAACTTTGAACTAGTATAGGCAAGGTGCATGCTGAGAAAACGGTTCAGCTGTAAATACTGGTCATTTCTAATGTAGTATAAATGATAACTCAATAGAATCAAGAACCTCTAATGTGGATCCAAGGACCATGGAAAATCATCCTTAGGTAGCAGGATTGAGCCCTAATCAAGAAGCTGGCACATGATCTTGGCTGGATTTCAAATTTGCTATAAATATGTGATTTTTGTGTGCCTCACTCCTCTCACCTTTGAATGGGGGAGTCTATAGCAGTTATTCTAGGCCAATCTCACTATGATGTATTTGTGTATTATTTGTATGTGGGCTAGGGTGTGTGTGCGTGTGTGTGTGTGTGTGTGTGTGTATGTGCACATTGGTGTAAGTAATTTGTCTGTATGGTTCACAGGTCTTCAGACACAGGGGAATTGTCCTCAAGGAGCTGCACTGGAGGAACTGTACCTGAGAAAACTCACTCATATTTAAACCTAATTTAGATAATGAGATGTTGAACATTGAGCTTCCCTTGATTCCACAATAAATAAGACTTTATCAGGGGTCATGGGAGAGGTGTGAGTGTATTTTTAAATGTGGGAAAAAGATAAATAGATGCATACTATGGTGATTTTAAAACATGTCTGCAAATTTGGCACTTCTTTTGTCAAAAAGTAGATTCTAATTTCCTTCCTTTTGAATATGATCTGGTTTTAATGACTTGCTTTTAATTAATCAAATGATTAATGAATTTCAAAGCTGACTCCCAAAAGACAAAGCTGTTCCTATCTGATCTCTCCCTTTTAGGATACTCAAACTTTGTACTCAGCCATAATGTTTAAAGGAAGCTAAGGCAATCTGGAGAGGCCAGATGTAGGTGTTTTGACTGATATCCTCTCTATTTAAGTTCCCAGGCAACACCCAATACCAATCACAAATCATGCAATTCCCTGGAGAAATGGAAGAAAGTGAAACTTCTGACAGATTGACTACATATCTAGTTATCTAAAAAAACCTATTTATAGTGAAAAAAGAACATTTCAATCAAAAGAATATTTAAAATGGCAAGGACATATTTCTGTACTACAGAGATCTGTGATGGCTTACAAAGGAGATCAGTGTTGCTCTGCAGAAAAAAGAATTTTTTTTTTTCACATATCTAAGTTAATTTCAGTAGAGCTGCAATCCCATGGCAATTTTTTTATCCATATTTTGAATTTTCAATGAAGATTCACAAATATATTTTGCAAAAATCTGCCTATACCTTATGCTATTTGAGATTTTATGGTTCATTAAACCATAACTTAGAATTGAAACTGTGCTATAATTATGCAGCATAAAGATTAAAGTTATGGCTTTAGTTAAATACATATGCTCCATATTCCACAATAAGGAATCAAAGGCTAAGAACACTTATTGATATGAAAAGTACAGATAGAACATTAAGAACTGCATATTAGCATGGGAAATAAAAAGAAATATTATCTATTCTAATTAATTCAGGGAAATATCCAGAAGGATATAAGACTATGTTACACACAGAAATAAAAGTACTAAAAAGGGCTTCTTGTAAGTCATTAAATAGCATGCACGCTTTTTGATGGAAGAATAAAAAAGACAATAAAGTACAGTTTTCTACTTTTTGTATATGTTAAAATACTAGGTACTTTCCTGTTTAATGGAAATATGAAAATTGCCATCTAAACAGTTTTCCTCTTTTAGTATCTGTGTTTTTCTCTGTCTTTTCTGCCTTTTAACTAATTTGTGGCCCCTTATTATTTCCTTCTATTGCTGTTTTTAGCTCTTTTACGAATGTAGCAAAATATGCAGTATAGCCCAGGTAACTTATATGAATATAATCTGCAGGACATTCACTGGAGAAATTCTAAACTCCTAGCGTCTTCCGTTTTCTGTAAATTTTCATTTGCAGTTGTTAGTTGTTAATAAAAAGGTGATGGGTTTCAGGGTTCTGTAAGCAGTAGAGCCCCATTGTTTAAAGAAAACAACTGTGTCAGGAGTAAGAAAACTTGACTGCCTCTTTAAAAGGACACTCAGATTACAGAATATGAGGAAAATGACAGTATCATGCTAAGGCGAACAAAATTTCATTACCCTCAAATCTGTAAGTGCTCCCTCAACCTCGCATTCGCCTCTGTGTTCTTGAGACACTTAAGCCTCCCTGTACTCTCTTTCTTACTTCCCTGTGTATGTAGAGCTTTCATTAATTTGAGGAATGCCACTAGGGTGGATTTATTTGCCATTTTAAAGTTCTTTGGAGGCACTGCATTTCAGATCCTCTAGATTCAGACATTTTAAAGAAGAAAGGAATAATCAACAAAACTGTGGAACTTAAAAGCCAAGAAAAAAAAAAAAAGATAATTCTCAAACAGTGAGAAATGAGTTTATTTACTTCAGGACCCTTGATTTCTTCCTGTTGTTCTTCAGCTTCTCTACACTGATTTCTACATCCATCATATTTTATTTCTCTGAAATCAGCTTATGTCCTTAATGGTCCAGACTGGGCAATCAATGTACATTGAAATCAACTTCAAATTGTTGCAAGAGGTCTACTGCTGTTTCAAGAACCAGCTGTGTAAATCTAAGAGAAAGATAACTATCAGCTGTAAAAATATATATATATATATATATATTTCTGCATCTTCTTAAGCTTACTGCTGTTATAATGACCCAGTAAACACTCGTATCTAGAAAATAAATCACTGGTTAAATCACCAAAGGTTATATCTCCAAATTCCACCATTCCAAGATGATGTTTTACAAAGGAATTAATCCCTGGCTTATTAGCCTTTTAGAAATGATTTAATTTCTTGTTAACTTCTTAGAAACTATTTTGATAGATGCCAGGACAAGATGCATGTCTCTTTGCAAGCAAGGTGCTTGCTGAGAGTACGCTCTTCCCAAAGTAAAGTAAATGGGAACAGTGCATTTTGTCTTGCTATGGAAGAGAGACCCCGTGTTCTCAAAATCTTCCAAACTAATATACTTGTAATTTCAACTTGATGTTGGTTTTACAAAAAGAGCACTCACAGCAATGAAACATGAGATTGTTTCACTTCTCTCCCAATATGATATCTGTTTGGCTTTCAGAGTTCAAACTACTGAAGTTACATTATCAGACCTTTTACTTTTTTGTCCTGATGAACTTTAAACCACCATCACTGTTCATTTACCTTCAACACTCCATGAAATCCCTTACTTTTTCACTTAAGCACATGCATACATGCACACACACACACCCCATGATGGAAATTCTAAATAAAATATGACAGGTACTTGTCTCTGTAGTTTGAGTTTAATGTCATAAAATTTCATTTTGGTTCTATGTTGCATTTTAAAATAGACTTTATTTTTTAGAGCAGTTTTTAGTTCACAGCAAAATTGAGAGGAAAGTGCAGAGATTTCGCGTATACCCACAGTTCCCACATATGCACAGCCTTCTCTGCTATAAAAATCCCCCACTAAAATTATATATTTTTACAATCAATAAAACTACATTAATACATCATTTCACTCAAAGTTCATAGTTTACCTTAGGGTTTACTCTTGTTGTTTACACAAATGTGTAATGACCTGTATCTACCATTATAGAATCATACAGAGTAGTTTCACTGTCCTAAAAATCCTGTTTGTTCCACCCATTCATCCCTAACCCCTGGCAACCGCTGATCTATTTACTGTCTCCATAGTTTTGCCTTTTCAAAATGTTATATAGTTGAAATCATACTAATGCACTTACTAATGTATATAGTAATGTTCATACTAATGTAATCTTCTCAGGTTGCCTTCATTCACTTAGTAATATGCATTTAAGAATCTTCCATGTCATTTCATGACTTGATAGCTAATTTCTATTTAGTGGTGAATAATATTCTACTGCCTAGATGTATCACAGCCTATTTGCCCTTCATGTACTGAAAGATATCTTGGTTGCTTCCAAGTTTTGGCAATTATTAATAAAGCTGCTATAAACATTCATGTGTAAGTTATTGTATGGAGATACATTTTCAACTCATTTGGTAAATATGAAAGAGTACAATTACTAGGTCATATGGTAAGACTATGTTTAGTTTTATTAAAAAAAAAAAACAACAATTCCCAAACTGTCTTCAAAGTGACTGTACCATTTTGCATTCTACCAACCAAGGAATGACAGTTTCTGTTACTCCACATTCTTGTCAGCATTTGGCAATGTTAGTGTTCTGGATTTTGGCCATTCTAACAGGTATATAATGGTATCTCATTGTTTTTATTTGCAACTTCCTTAAAACATGTGCTGTTAAGCATCTTTTTATATGCTTGTTTGCCATTGGTATGTCTTCTTTGATGAGGGGTCTGTTCAGGTCTTTGATCAATTTTTGAATTGTGTTGATTGTGTTCTTGCTATTGAGTTACATGAGTTCTTTGTATATTTTGGAATAACAGTCCTTCATCAGAAATTTCTTTTGCAAATATTGTCTCCCATTCTGTGGCTTGTTTTCTCATTATTTAGACATTGCCTTTTGCATATCATAAATTTTTAATTTTAAAAAAGTACAGCTCATTGGTTATTTCATTAATGGATCAAGCTTTTGGTGTTATATCTAAAAAGTCATTGCCATACTCAAGTTCATCTAGGTTGGCACCTATGTTATTTTCTAGGAATTTTATAGTTTCTAATTTTGCATTTAGGTAGATAATCTATTTTGAGTGAATTTTTGTTTGAATATAAGATCCGTGTCTAAATTATTTTTTGCATATGGATATTGAGTTGTTTCTAGCATCATTTTGAAAAGACTGTCTTTGCTCCATTGCGTTGCTTTTGTTCCTTTATCAAAGATCATTTGGCTATATTCATGTGACAAGGACAGGCACAGGAAAAATTTTATAGCCCTCAATTTGATTATATCCTTCAAATCACCCAAAGTACATTTCTTCCAAGAAGACATCTTGGATAAATAAAAAAATAAAATTGCCTTTCTGCCAATGTCTCATTATATAATGTTTTTAAATTTTTATACCTGTTTATAATGTATTACCAAATATTAAATTAAGTCTCATTTATATAATACTGTGCATTTTATATAGAACTTTCAAATATATTTTCTTATGCATTTCTCACAATAATTCTACAGTTTGTTTAAATTTAGACTTCAGCAGATGAAAAAACTGAGGATATGGAACATAAATTAACCTACTTTGGGTCATAGAGCTCCTAAAAATTAGAAACTAAATACGATATCTATCCTGTGATTATCTGACTTCTGTAGATATATCTTCCCTGTGTCATCTTCATGCTATATACATTAGAACCTATTTTTTGTTCAGTTAGATAGATGGATGTTTCCATGTAATGTAAGAGGAAATCCTTGAAAAGACTCTGGCTCTTTAAATATATTGTACCCCCTTGAGCTCATTATGTCATTGAGAAATACAGAATTGAATAAATTAATTTTTTGTTCCAGAAATCCCTTGTTAAATCACTTTGCAGAAAACTCTCATCAATACAATTGCTATATTTAGTTGACCTTAACTAGTTATTTATTTAGCCATAATTTGAGAGACTAGGCTAGAGGATATATGCGTTATAGTGGAGGGGAAGAAAGTTAGGTCAGGTTTTGGGGATACTACTGTCAGTGGCACAGCAAAGTTTTGTTAAAGTGGCGCCTAGAAAATATAAAATCCTGGGTGGTAGGAGAAAAAACAGCAATATGATGGGAAAGAATGTTGAGGATAAAATATATAGGTGTTAAAATTTTATTAAAATTAACCTTGGGTTAGCATGCATGCAGAAAAACACATTATGTTTTAATTATGCATGCAATATATTATATGTGATTCATATGTTAATATGTAATTAATGATTAAATTTGATATACGTCTACATGTAACTATGTATTATATGTTTTATGTGTTTTAAAAGAATCAAAGGGACAGCATTTAGTCTCTGGTAGAATCATAATCAAATATTTTGAAATTAATAAGATACAAAAAATAGACCTGGAATAAACTCTAAAGGGTATATTTATTCTCATCTCTTCCCAGAGAAGGACATAGGTCAGCCAAATAAAGTTAAGTAACATTTATCAAGATCAGAGACAGGGTAAGAAGCAAGGATTATTTTATTATCATTTACATGCCATATGTTAGGCACATTGAACTTCTTGCAGTTAATTGTATGCTTCATGCTTTTCACATTTCTCTGCCTTTACACTTATCTCACCTTCAACTGGATAGTGCTCATGTGGGTCCTATTTATCTTTAATATTTAGCTCAAATGTCAACTGCAAAAGGCTTACTTAACCAGGATCCTTCTATTCGAAGAGTCCCTTAAATTCGTTTTCGTGATATATGCTATTAATATCATATTCTCTCTCTTTTTTCTTCTCTTCTCTCTTTCCCTGTTTCTCTCCCTTTCTCTCTTTCTCTCTTATCTATATATCTGTATCATCTGCCTTCTATATCTCTCTTCTGTCTGTGTTTATATTTGCTTATTTACTTTTCCATTTTTTTCTAACCCACTTGAATTCTGTGAACAGTAGAACTATATCCTGGTCATTTTTGAATCCTGGTGTCTCTCTCTTTGGCTAACTCATAGTGGATGCTTAATGCATATTTGTTAGAAAAATATTGAGTAAGTCTTACAAGTAATCTCATTTTGTTCACTGTAATTTGTATCCCATTATTTATTTTAAGTGAAAAGGAGAATTCCTTTTTTATGAATTATGGAATTTAAAATTGAATACATTATTTTCTCTATAGATGCCATATTTTAGATGCCATTATTAATATTTGCCACATTGGGTTCAATAATCTTTCTTTTGACCCCTTGCTATTGAATTAATTTTATAACTACATTTCATTATTTCTATTTCACAGTTATTCTAGTGCTTCCACTTTCATGCCCAGTGGGGTCTCCCAAATGGAGCACACCTATTTAGAAGAATATATTATATTTTTCCAATGTCGTACTCTAGTTCTTTATTCTAATAGCCAAATAGAATCCAAACCTGTATTTTGACATCTTCAATTCAACAGAATATCCCTGGATTCATACATTATTTTTCTATGTGCTTTTGTAAATTCAGAGTATGTCAGGAGGGTTAAGCATTTTGGGTTGTTTTAGCTGTTTTGCATTAAAAAAAACACATTTATCAAATTTGATGGATGCTGTAAGAGGTATATTGAAGCAATAGGAAGCTATGCAGAAAAAAATGAATCGCCAAAATTTAATATGGAACGGAACATTTTATAGTTTTCCTGATCATTTCTCAAGCTGATATCTTATCTCAGTATATGACAGCTATTAAATATTTTAACTCTCTAATATTTTAACTGCTTTATATAATTGATTTTTCTTGGCTACACTACATTCATTTTTGGTATTTAAATAATATTCAATAATTTTATTGTTGGAATATTCTATAAATCTGCTTGAACAGTGAGAAAAACTTGTAGTATGAAAATTTCACTTCCCCATTCTCATGATAATGTATTCTGTCTTATGAGATCACTGCCTATTTCAGATTAGATTTATATTGCTTCATCCATTCAGAGACATGATTTCCATTTCCATGCATCTATCTTTCTATTCATTATTTTTGAGAAAATATACTCATATCTGTCTAGAATTATATGCATTTATTTGTAGTTAATGATGTAAATATATAAAGTGTATTAATGTCTCTTCTATCTTTCATATAAGCACATCTTCTCTTGGGACTAGACAATGTTATGAGTATCCTTTTTTATTCTTAATTCAAGGGCCCAGTTTTAGCTGGTTGAAATACGGATTGCTAGGCATAAGTGAGGACAGACTGGGCATACAAGAACTAGAGGATAATAATTCCTAGAAGTATGTCTTGGATTAGAATGTCAATATGTATCACAGGAAAATTTTATATATATGAAATTTGAAAGTTTATAGTGTACCAGAGTAAAGGGTAGGTCAAATAGGCAATGTGACAGCTAAGGCAATAACAAGCACTAGATGAGAAAAGTCTCAAAGTAAATAGAAGAGTCAATATAGATGCATAGATAAATTAGAAAAACAGAGAAGGAACCTAGTACAGTGGCTTATTAACACTTTCTTCTATGGTACAAACCAACTTAACAGGAAGGTGGCCTTTGCTAGCAAATAGCCTTACTCTAGCACAGCACATTCAAATAGTTTTCTTCAAAGGTCTGTTTAGGACCTTCAACAGAGGACAGGAGAAAGAAGAGGTCTATGAAAAAAATGTGAAATTTATAATAACAACTATGAGGTAATCTGAGTGTGTAAGGTAGGCAACCAATAGGAGGGAAGAGAAATACGAGTATTGCTAAATGCATAAACATATCTCTATTTCTATGTCTATTTTTATCTCTATCTCTACCTTTGTCTATAACATCTGTATGACATGGTGGGAAGTAGACAGCATAAGGAGTGAGAGAGAACAAGTGGGAAGAGTGATTTAAACACTCTTTATGTTGATGATAACGTGTTATTCGGTCAGTGAAGCACTGCAGGTTGAGAATAATTCAAGTAGTGAAAATTATTTCTGGTATCATGTTACTTAATAAAAACAACAATAGTATTTTCTTTGCTCTATTAAACTCTAATGCAAGAATTCAGGCTCATCCTGTGTTTACTGGGTCTTTGTTAGATTTGAATTTTCTAATCAATTGAGCAATAGGGAAAGTAAGTGTAACAGCAGTGAGATGGTTCCCTAGCAACAGATGGTTGCCCATAACTCTATTACACACAGTAAAGAAGAATTAAACATAGTTTTCTGTTAACATGCTTTCATTATATTGTTCCTTTTCTTTTCCTTTCTTTTAAGCTGGAATGTGCTCCCCTTTGTTAAACTGTTATCTGTGTTTGTTTAAAACAATAGATCAGAACACTTATATTAATAGAGTCAGACAATGACTTTGGAATATGCTGGGGGAAAAAAATTATAAAGCAAGCCCTTTGTGTGAGTCACCTACTGTTCAACTTGGCCAACAATTAATTAAGGGCAGGAAACCCAGAATAAATCTGACATTGATAAAGCACTACTTGATAAAGCATTCTAAACAATTTTCTAGGTGTTAATGGGTTAATAGCATCATTTCAGAGTAATGCAGCATTATTAAATTACTTCATGATAATTAAAATTATATTTAATGTACTTAAAAACAAACATATTACAATAAAAAACTACTTGTTTATATACAACTGAACATAGGTCTGCCTTCTCAGACTTTTATTATAAATGAATGTGCCTTAAGAAACAAAATAAATGTGAAACTATTTAAATTTATTAATTGTGTATTTCTATATTTTAATGTATAATGTCACCTATATTTTTTTCTATCATCTTAATATGCTTAAGGAAGTCAGGAATAATGTGAAGTAAAAACATTTATTGGAACTGCCTGAATTCATTAGACTTTAAATACGAACATGTTGATCCATTTATGTTTGGAAAATTATTCAAAATTAAAATCTCTTGCAGAATATCATTTATATTTAAGTTATCTTTCTTGAAACTTGAAACTACAACATATTACATCTTATATTTACTATGCTGAGTACTGTTTAAAAAATAATCATATTAGCTGACAAATGTAAGTTTTCAGGTTCAACATTATTATATAAATAAAATGAGAAAACATATCCAATGATTTTACTTTAATCTTGGGGGCGGGGGGGAGAATGGTAACTAGGTGGTTATGAACTATCATATCTCATTAAATTAATGGGTTTACCTAATTCTATGTCTGATGAATGCAGCTCATTAAGCTTTATTCTCTTTTATATTCATTACAGTAGTGCCTTGTGAATGTTGTGTTATTTTTCTTTATAAGCATCTTATAAATCATTTGATAGGTGAGGAGGCTTAACCTACTTTCCCAAGGATAAAAATGTCTTCAAATCATTGGTTCAACATTATAATGGTGAAAATAATCTCTGCTAGATCTGAGATGATTTGCATGGACTTAATGTAATGTATTAATTATCTTGGACTACCATAATAAAATAGCATAGACTATGGCTTAAACAATAGAAATTTATTTTCTCACAGTTCTAGAGGCTGAAAGTTCAAGATCAGGGCACTAGCATGGTTGTATTCTGCTGAAGCATTTCTTCTTGGGTTGGAAACAGCTATCTGCTTGCAATGTGCTCACATGGCTTGCTTCAATGTGTGTGCACGGAAAAAGAGAGCATAAGATTTCTGATGTTTCTTTTTACAAGAACACTAATTGTATCAGATCAGGATTTCACCCTTATGGCCTCATTTAACCTTAAACACCCACATAAAAACCCTGTGTCTGATATGGTCATATAAAGAGTTACGGCTTCCACATAGGAATTGTGAGGGGAATAATTCAATTCATAATACTCCATTCCTGGCCCTCCCAAACACATGTCCTTATCATAGGCAAAATATATTTATCCTATCCCAATAGTCCCAAAACTTTTAACTCATTCTAGCATCAATTAGAAAGTCTAAAGTCCAAGTCTCATCTAAATATCATCTAAATCAGATAAGGGTAAGACTCAAGCTATGACTCATCCTGATGCAAAATTTCTTTCCATCTGTGATAATGTAAAAACAGAAAAGTTATATGCTTCCAAAATGCAATGGTGGGGACAGGCACAGGATAAACATTTCCTTTCCAAAAGGGAGAAATAGGAAAGACAGAAGGGATGAAGGCTTTCAAACAAGTCCAAAACTTAGCAAGGCATATTCCAATAAATCTTAAGGCTTTAATAATCTTCTTTGATTTAATACTGTTCCCTCCACACCCACAGATTCACATTTGTGGCTCTATAAGGAGGCCTGCCCTCTTTATCCCCGTGTGAGGACCCTACCTATGTGGGTCTCGGCAAGGGCACCTCCATCCCTGAAGCACTGGATTTGGTCCTCCTGGCCCTTAGAAACAGGGTAGGTGATCCCATCCTTGGAAATGGAGAGGGAAACAGTTTTGCTGCCTAAGCCTTTGGTGGGAGAGTGGCAGCTCTGACGATCTCGACATCACTTTTGGGATGACTCTTCCCTTTTTGAAGAACAGTTCACATATCAAGCTAAATAGCTCTATGGTCTTGTGTGGTAGGATCCAAGAAGTCTGACAGCTTTTCTTCATTCTGTTCCACTTTGTCCCTTTAGTTCAAACTGGCTGGTATAATCCTATCTGTATTCCTGGCTTCTGCTGAGATGTCTGATTAGTCCATAACTTGCACCCATGCTCTCTTTATCAGATGACAGTTCAGCTACACCTCAGTGTTCTCTCTTCAGAATAAACTTTTGCATTTTGAAAATTATAGATAGGCTAAGATTTTTCCAAATCTTCCAGTTTGGGTTCTTTTTTTAGCTAACAATTCTTTCTTCAATTCATCTGTTTCCTTTCGCGTTTTACTTTTCACAGTCAGGAGGAACAAAGCTGCTTCATCAACACTTTCCTCAGAAATCTGCATAGCTAATTGTCTAATTTCATTGCTGCTAGATCTACCATGCACAAAACAATACAGTTCAGCCAAGTTCTTTGCCACTTTATAACAAGGATTGCCTTTCCTCTAGTTTCCAATAACCTATCCCTCATTTCTTTTTTTAAAAAATTATTTTATTTCAACATATTATGGGGGTAAAAATGTTTAGGTTATGTATATAGCCCTTACCCCACCCAAGTCAGAGCTTCAAGCTTGTCCATCCCCCACATGGTGCACACTGCACCCATTAGGTGTGAATATACCCTTCCCCTACTCCTGCCTCCCATCTGCCAGACATCCGATGAATCTTATTACTGTATGTGCACTTAAGTGTTGATCAGTTAATACCAATTTGATGGTGAATACATGTGGTGCTTGTTTTTCCATTCTTGGGATACTTCACTTAGTAGAATGGGTTCCAGCTCCCTCCAGGAGAATACAAGAGGTGCTATATCACCATTGATTTTTTGTGACTGAGTTTCTACTCCATGGTATAGATATACCATATTTTATTAATCCACTCATGGATTGATGGACACTTGGGTTGTTTCCACATCTTTGCAATTGTGAATTATGCCACTATAAACATTCTAGTGCAGATGTCTTTTTTATAGAATGTCATTTGTTCTTTTGGGTAGATGCCCAGTAATGGGATTGGTGGATCAAATGGTAGTTCTACTTGTATCTCTTTAAGGTATCTCCATATTGCTTTCCACAGAGGTTGTACTAGTTTGCAGTCCCACAGCAGTGTATGAGTGTTCCTATCTCTCCGCATCCATGCCAACATTTATTGTTTTGGGACTTTTTGATAAAGGCCATTCTCACTGGAGATAAGTGATATCTCATTGTGGTTTTGATTTGCATTTCCCTGATGATTAGATATGTTGCGCATTTTTTCATGGGCTTGTTAGCCATTAGTCTATTTTCTTTTGAAAAGTTTCTGTTCATGTCCTTTGCCCACTCTTTGATAGGGTTGTTTGATTTTTTCTTGCTGATTTTCCCTAGTTCTATATAGATTCTAGTTATCAGCCCTTTATCGGATGTGTAACATGCAAATATTTTCTACCATTCTGTGGGTTGTTTGCTTTTGTTATAGTTTCCCTGGCTGTGCAGATTTGTATGTCTATATTTATTGAGCATCTACTCTCTACTAGGTGTTGAACAAAATGATAAATTATTGAAAATTTTCCCTGAGTTTGGGCATGTGACAAATCTTCTTGCTACCCTAACTTTTTTGAGACATAATTTACTACAGGTCATAAGTATGTCAAGAGGCAGTATGTCAAGAGGAAAAAATAAATTATTGACAGAGAATAGATAAAATGGTCCTTATTCAGAGATGAAATGATTAAGAATGAAGAAATTCAAATGAAGCTACAATCTATTATAATTAATAAAGATAGAAAAACTGCTGAATGGAACAAAATAAGAAATTCAGAAGTAGATCACATATTTACAATCACCTGATTTATGATAAAGGTGTAATTGAAATTCAGAAAGTAAAGATAGTCTTTCAACAAATTATTTTGTATTGACTGGATATGCATATGGGAAAAGAATACTGGAACCTGTCGAGGTATTTTCAAAAGTTGATTATAGATGGATTGCAGATGTAAATATGAAAATTAAGACAATAAGTATAGGAGAAACATTGGAGAATATTTTCCTTACCTTGAAATGATCAAAACATGTGCCATGACAGAAAAATATAAAAGCAGGTATAGTAGTCTACATTATAATTTAGAACATCTATTCATCAAAAGACACCATTCATAAGAAATGAAAAAACAAGCCAGAGTGAAAGGAAATATTTGTAATGCATATCTTTGGTATATACAAGACAGCAGACTGGTCTCCACAAGGCATAGAAAATTTCTGCAAATCAGTAAGAGAAGAGCAAAGAAGTCAAGAGAAAAATGGACAAAAGAACCGATAGTATATTTCACCAAAGAAGATAACCAATTGCAATTAAACCTGTGAAAACAATATTTACCTTCAATATTCATCAAGAAAATGTGAAATAAAACCACAATAAAAACCAATAGATACCTACTAGAAAGTCTAAAATGAAAAAGACAAGCAATACCCAGTGTGGAACAGCTAAAACAATTGTACATTGCTAACAGGATTATAAATCATACAAACATTTAGGAAAACTGTCTGGTGGCATCTTCTAAAAGTAGGTATGTTAGAATATGAAACATGTATTCCATTTAATCACACATAAATATGTTCATCTTTACCGAAAGGTATACCTAGTAATTCTCATAGCAGCATAATTCCCAGGGAATGCAAACTAAAAATAACCTAAATTTCAATAGGTTGGATAAATGAGTGTTGATATAGCCACACAACCGAATTCTCTCCAGTAATGAAAATAAACAGTTACAAATATACATAGAAAACATATCAACGAACAAAATAAGCCACACACAAAAAGTATTTTCTGCATCATTCTTTTTATATAATGTTGAACAATAAGCACAAGTAATAAATGGTGTTAGAATTCAGGTCAGTGGTTGCTCTAGGAAAGGCAAACCAGGCTGTAATGGAAATATGGCAGGAGAGAAGTTCTCATGTGTGGTAATGCACTGTTTCTTGATCTGGATCTTGGTTACATGGGTATGTTGACTCTGAATACTCAGCAAACTATCCAATTTTTTATTCTTTAACTTATCTTTGTGTATATGATATAAAAATAGAAATATTTACTTAAAATGTCAGATTATGCAAAGTTCTTCAGCACAAAAGTGGCTTCAGTGCTTAGTTTATCCGTTAGGCTTTATTCTTATTTGATTATGGCCTGATAATTCTGATTATATTGCCCAGTTTATGATCCTATAAGAAGGAGGCATTTTACATCTTCTTTCCTGTTTTTAGTTCTTGTTAATTTAAAGATTATTCTGGGCACCTAGAATAGCATAACCATAATTAAATGATTGTAAAGAAACTGAGAGAATTCAGATATCTACCACAATGCAAGAGCATCATAGATTAAAGTAAACCTTTAGTTTAGATTTTTCTAAGAAAATAGTAATATATCTTTATTTTGTTTTTATTTTAGAACATATTTTACTCAGACCATTAAAAATGTACATTTGAACCACTAATTTGAGATTGATGTCAAATTTTCAACAGAATAACTTTTTAAAAATCTGTAACATAAACAGCTTTAGATCTAATAATTGTGTCTTAATAAAGGAAAATCATTTTGCTGAACATTTAGCTTATATTCCCAGTAGTTCATTACTGGAAAAGTAAGTAAATACCATTATGCTGATTATGTATTAATAACTATATGTAGCTGATAATTTGATAATGGACGTAGAGCAATTACCCATTATAGTTTTAGCAGTTTATACCTATTGTATCTATTGAAGTGTGAAGTATAAGAGCCAATATCAAACATATGCTAGTGGAAATATATTATGTCCAGTATGGGTCATTTAACCTTTTTGCATCTTTAAAAAAGAGAATATACGCTGGGCGCGGTGGCTCATGCCTGTAATCCTAGCACTCTGGGAGGCCGAGGCAGGCAGATTGTTTGAACTCAGGAGTTAGAGACCAGCCTGAGCAAGAGCGAGACCCCATCTCTACTAAAAAAAAAAAAAAACAAACAAACAAACAAAACAGAAAGAAATTATCTGGACAACTAAAAATATGTAGAAAAAATTAGCCCGGCACGGTGGTGCATGCTTGTAGTCCCAGCTACTCAGGAGGCTGATGCAGGAGGATTGCTTGAGCCCAGGAGTTTGAGGTTGCTGTGAGCTAAGCTGACACCATGGCACTCACTCTAGCCAGGGCAACAGAGTGAGACTCCGTCTTAAAAAAAAAAAAAAAAAAAAAAAAAGAGAATATCAAACTATGAATAGGTTTGAAGAGCTAATATTTGGTACATGATTTATTCCCAAATATTGACTGAACCTTCCATGATTTTGTGACATTGAACCTAGTTTCATGCAAAAAAAAATGTTCTTTCTGAAATTAACTCCCCCTTTTTCCAAGCAAGCTCTTTTCAGTAAAAAATTTTAACAGTCAAAAATTTCCCCTAAATTAGAGTCATGCCTTGTCATGAATCAAATCACTAGGTCATTTGTATGTACTTGTACATGTCTGTAAGAAGACCACTCAGAATTAAAATCTTTCCTATATATAAATAAGCATATATAGAAATTATTATACTACTTGAATTTTATATAAATATTTTATTGTCTTTTATAATGTATCATAAATTACCCAAATAATTTTCTCTGTTTTACGTATGTACAAATTAGAATTGTTTCAGCCATGCAATGCAAATTCGTTGTTCAGACTTCTAAGATTTAGGGCATGTCAATTTAAAAAAAAAAATTCATTAATTGACATATAATTTATTTGTAACAAAATCTACCATTTGAAGAGGAGAGTTAAATGTCAGCATTTCTATTCAACAAAGTACTGGAAGTTCTAGCCAGGGCAATCAGGAAAGAGTAAGACATAAAGAGTATTCAAATCTGGAAAGAGGAGGTCCAACACTGTTGGCTTATTATATGATCTTGTACCTAGAAAACACTAATGTCTCCACCAGAAGACTACTGGAATTGACGAATAAATCCAGCAAAGTCTCAGGTTACAAAAATCAATGTACACAAGTCAGTAGAATTTCTACGTACTCATAACAGTCAAGCTGAAAGTCAAATCAAGGACACAATACCATTTACAATAGCTACAAAAAAAATGAAATACCTGGGAATATACTTAACCAAGAAGATGAAAGATCTCTACAAGGAGAAATATAAAACCCTAGCTTGGGTGAGGCAAAGACATAAAATGTAACAAAAATGTTTGTACCCTCATAATACCCTGACATTAAAAAAAAAAAAAAAAGAACACTGAGAAAACAAATCACAGATGGCAAAACAGAACAGAAAAACAGCCCATGATCATGGATTGGAAGAAACAACATTGTTAAAATGCCCATACTGACCAAAGTGATTTACAGATTCAATGCAATTCCCATCAAAATATCAATGTCTTATTTCACAGATGTTGAAAAAATAATCCTAAACTTCATATGGAACCAAAAAAGAGCCCGGATAGCCAAAGCAATGTTAAGCAAAAAGAACAAATCTGGAAGCATCACAATACCTACTTCAAATTATACTACAATGCTGTAGTAACCAAAACAGGATGGCTCTGGTATAAAAGTAGAGACATAGACCAATGAAACAGAATGGAGAACTCAAGAATAAAACCATAGAGCTACAATTAAGTTATGTTAAACAAAGCAGACAAAAATATACATGGGGGAAAGGATGCCCTATTCAATAAATGGTGCTGGGAAAAATGGATAGCCACATGCAGAAGAATGAAACAGGACCCCATCTTTCACCATGTACAAAAATTAATTCCAGATAGATTAGACTTAAATGTAAGGCATGAAACCATAAATATTTTAGAAGATAACATAGAAAAAACTCTTCTAAACATAGGCCTAGACAAAGAATTTATGATTAAGACCCCAAAGACAAATATAACATCAACAAAAATAAATAAATAAGATTTAATTGAATTAAAAGCCTTCTGCATGGCAAAGGAAATAATCAACAGAGTGTATAGACAACCTACAGAATGGGAGAAAATATTCACATACCACACATCTGACAAAGGATTAATTTCCAGCATTTACAAAGAACTAAAAAAAAATTAGCATGGAAAAAAAATCAGCCCTATCAAAAAGTGGGCAAAATACATGAACAGAAGTTTTTCAAAAGAAGACAGACAAATGGCCAAGAAAATATGAAAAAAAAATGTTCGACATCACTTATCAGCAGGGAAATACACATTAAAACCACAATGAGATACCACCTTACTCCTGTCAGAATGGCCATTACTAAAAAGTCAAAAACAATAGATGCTGGCATGGATTCAGAGAAAAACGAACGCTTATACACTGTTGGTGGGACTGTAAACTAGTACAACTGCCATGGAAAATGATATGGAGATTCCTCAAAAAGCTAAAAGTACACCTGCCATTCAATCCCTTTACTGTGTATCTACCCAAAAGAAGCGATTTTATCAAAAAGACACCTGTCTTTGAAGGTTTATCCCAGTACAATTCACAATTGCAAAGATATGGAATCAACTCATAAGTGGATAAAGAAAATGTGATGGGCACACACACACACACACACACACACACACACACACACACATCATGGAGCACTACTCAACCATAGAAAAGAAAGAAATAATGTCTTTTACAGCAACTTGGATGGAAGTGGAGACCATTATTCTAAGTGAAGTATTTCAGGAATGAAAAAACAAACACCACACGTTCTCACTAATAAGTGGGAGTTAAACAATGGGTATACACAGGCACAGAGAGATGTAAAGGGCACTGGAAAACAAGGAAGGGGGTGGGAGGAGGGTGAGGGATAAATACTTACCCTTCGGGTACAATGAACAGTAAGTGTCCTGGTGACAGGCACACTGAAAGCCCCGACTTCAGCATTATATGGTGTATCCATGCAACAAAAGCATTTGTACCCCGTTAATATTTTGAAATAAAAATAAAATAAAATAATATAACTCAACAAGTAATGTAAGAGATTGAATATAGATAACCCAACTAATAGATTAAAATGTTAGATTTAAAATTTCAAAAATGTTTACAGGAAAAATTATACAAGCCAGTAGTATAAGAAAATTCCCTTGATTTATCAAGAACAATAGAAAACTTGAAGGTAATTTTTATATAATAATAAAATAATGAGCACTGAGATTAAACATAATAAATGTGGGGATATTCTAAGTTTATAAATTTAAACATTTAATATCAAAATGATATTGGATCTTCAGACCCAATGCAATTCCAATCTAGATCTCAGCAGATTTTTTTCATATGTATTGACAAACTAATTTAAAGTGCATTTAGAAATGGGACAGGCAAAAAATGACAGGACTATCTTGAGGAAAGACAATGATGCTGCAGTACTTATACTACCAAATACCAAAACCTGCTGTAAAGAAAACTGTACTATAAAAATTTTTTGTTTTAAAGCAAATAATTTCACTCTTTGGTGTATATCCAAGCAGAAAGCATTCATATCACAAAAATGATATATTACATTACCAATAGCAGCACTATTAATAAGTGCTAAAACCATAAGTTATTAAATATTCAACAGTAAAAAGGAAAATATGTTGTGATACATTAATAAAATGTAATGTCATGCAGTAATGAAAGAATTAAACTCCAACTAAATAAAATAATATGGATGAATCTGTCAAACGTAGCATTGAGTAAAAGAAACAAGACAGAAATTAATACTTGATGATTCCACTTTGGTACATTTCAGTCTACAACAGTGTTAAATTTAGGGTAGTGATTTCTCTTTGGGTATATATGGCAGGACTTAGTATTTAGAAAGGGGCACAGCAGATCATTTTAGTAGCACATATTCTTTCTCTTAATGTCAGTGGTGGCTACATAGCTATGTTCTCTCTTTTTGAAAGTTTGTCAATTTATGTATCTATGAGATATGCATACTCTTGTGTGTAAAGAAAAATACAAAATAGCACATTTGGAAACTAACATGGTCAGAAACTTGATGAAAAATACTTGCTTCTCAGATACCTAAGGCTTCAGTTTAAATGAGATGTCACCCTAAGATGGATTTATTTATAGGATACACATAAGTTGGTTTTATTCAATCTTATTCTGCAATGATATTTTCAACTAAGTTTCACCATATGTATTCAATTTAGTTGAGTGATTCTATCATTTCACAACCTAACAAGCCTAAACAATCCAATAATTAATAATGAAACATCTTGTAGATAGGAACTGGGCAAAGAAGGAGAAAAGATTACACAGAATTAAATTCCTTATTTCAATAAGTCTTGCTGTGAAAATGTATATTGCCAAACTCATAAATATTTGCATATTTTTCGTTGCATATGATAAATATGTACCAAAATCACATTAATAATCTATAAAATCACTTCAAATTAATATTCAGTAACCTTCTACATAATGCCATTATTTTTTTTTATTGTTTGTTGTTTATAGGGGTACAGGTGTTTAGGTTACGTATGATGCCCTTGCCCCCCCTTCCCCCCAAGTCCCAGTCCCAAGCATGTCCATCTCTCGGAGGGTGCGCATTGCACCCTTTGTGTATGCATATATCCGTCCCCTCCTCCCCCTTGCTCCTCCCCCTTCCCCCTCCCTCCCTACCCGACATCCAATAGATGCTATTCTTATATGTACACTTATGTGATGTTCAGTCACTACCAATTTGATGGTGAGTACATGTGGTGCTTGTTTTTCCATTCTTGGGATACTTCGCTTATCACAATGCCATTATTGAAGTATTTTAACTGCTTGGGTTGGCAGAGGGTGGAGAGGTTTTATATAGTTCTTCTAAAAAGCATAGATATGTATGAGTATTCTCAAAGACCTCTGTCAACTCTATGAATCTGTAATGTGATGCTTTATTTTGGAAAATACTGGTGACAAATTATACCCAACAAACCGTTATGCATAAATACAAGTGCGGACTGTTAAGTAGCAAAACTGGTTATATTTGTCAGTTGGATATTTTTTGAATGTCATTTCTTATTTCATTAAAAATCACAATCTAGGATTCTGTTTCTCTACATATTTTCTGCTGAATCAACAAAGAATTACTTTTATGTTTAATATAACAGATATTTAATTGTCGAAATATATATGCATGCATTTACCTACATTAGTGTGTGTGTGTGTGTGTGTGTGCATGTCAAAGTAAGACAATCTGTTAGTCATAAATGAATAATAGGGGATAGGATATATACCAATTGTTTCTGATGTTTTAGTGAGAAATATCTTGTCTGAAATATTCTTTATCAGCAACCAAATATATAAATGGACGTAAGGGCAGAAAAATAATATAAAATAGTGATTTGGTTATCTCTTGCTGTGTAATAAACTACTCCATAGGTAGGACGTCACCTGGGGCTTATTCTGGGCTTCAAATCTTTTGTACAAAGTCTATCAATGTGGATAAATTAAGCTTCTCACAGCATGGTGTTCTCATCATAAGTAAACTTATTACATATTGGGTGGTTTCCCCTAGTAAGTAAAAGCAGAAGCTACACTAGACTATCTTTCTTAAGATTGATTTTAGAAACTTGTATAGTGTTTTCTGTGCTGTTTGACATTGGTTAAACAAGTCATGTATTAAAGAGGATAGTATACTATTGTGTGAAGACTAGGAGGCATGTTTCCTTAGGGGCCAACAAACTGAGTTTATTATAGCCTGAGATACAACCCCTAATGTTTCATGTTTCATTCACCTTCTCTCCAGTATCCCCAAATAATATCCCATTTTGGTATTGGCTCAAGCTTGAAGCCTGTGATATCACATAAATCAAGTCCAGGTGTACAAATAAAACTCCTAAAGTACAGATTCTCTTGACTTAATGGCCAGTGAACTTAAAAGACAAGTAATCTGTTCTCTAGAAACCTGAAATATAGTGTTGATTCAGTGACAAGAACAACAAAACATGTATTCCCATTCAAAATGGCAGATTATAGGAGGCATAGAACAGTTGGTCCACAAGGATTTTGAAAAGCGGTCATTAGTTTTTGATTCAGGCCCAGTTCTTTTGCCAGAGACTTTTTCTTCACGATGCATAGCTTTTCCCTCTGAGTGATCATTTCTGAAAGAAATACCCCATGTTTTGCAGGTAAATTGCTTCCCTAACCTATTTGCTTGGATTTTCCCCCTACAGAAGTACTGGAGAAAAACCTAGAAACTGAGGTGACAGTGGAAGGAAATGAGTTTAAATACGTGTGTTCATTCCATCAATTTTGAACGGAGAGTTGAATTTTCAAACCAAAAATTATGAACAACAACAACAAAAAAAAAAAACAGCAGGAGCAAATAGGTGCGAAAATAGCCTAAAAGGTAAAATAATGGAAAGGGATAGAGATAAATTAAATTTAACAAAAATAAGTTCATTTTAACCAAATTATAATTATAAACTAGCATTCTTGTAAGCACTTCATCGAGCCCTGAAGATGCTTCATAATACAAGTTAGAATTAAGATGAAATCGTACATGATAAGATAAATTCTAATGAAAGACAAAATAGTTTATTTATAAATGTGATGAGAATTTTTTTGTTTTTATTTATTTATTTTCTCAAGAGTGACACCAAAAGAAGTGTTGAAATATTCTCTACTTGCTAGAAGCATTTGCAGAAGTGCTAGCATGCTTGCTTTTGGGTGTTTCTAAAACACAATCAAAATGAAAATCTGCCTATACAAACCTGATATTTAAAAATGCTCCATAGACTCTTAGAATAGTATAATTGGCATTTTGTTAAAGAAATTTGCTTACATGAATATTTTGCATACTGATTTTCTGTTAATATATACCAGCTTGATATGGGCCTCCAATAATCAATTTTGTACATTCAAGGGAAAGACCTCATTCATGCCAATATGTAATAGCCCTATTACTATTAAGACAAATAGGAAAGCAAAATTTTTTTTGGAGCCTATGTATCAATTTGAGAAAATGAATTTTAACAGTTTTAGTCCATTTGTCTCCACTAATGATATATAGTATTCCAATTTTCACATTTTAATTAAAATTAATAATGAGAATCTGATACTTAAATTAATTATCCCTATTTCCACTGTAATTAAATTCTGCACTCTGCATAGTAAAATTACTTTAAATCTTCACTCTGTAAAACATTTTTTTCCTCAAATCAGTGAATATGGCTACTTTATATAGACAAAGGGAAATTATTTATTTTGAATATCAGTATTATTATTTTAAAAACATCTACCTAACCAAATTGAATTCATATATGTCTATATTACCATCTCTTTTTTGAAGTAATATATTCCCACGAGCAAATAAAGAAAAGAAAAATTCTTGGTACTGCACTGTTCTTAAAGATAAATATGGAATGAAGAAGAGTTGTTTTCTTCTTTTTTCCTACTATACCCAGTACTATGAAAAACTGCTCACAAATATCTCTCAAGATTTCTTTATCATTAGTTATTATACATGTTCAGATTTAATATGAAGATAATTAGGAATTACTCTGCTGATGCTTCCTGGTGTCTCTACATATGAATTGCTGCTCATTTTCCTTTAAACCAAGGTCTTTGAGTCAAATCAAAAACAGAGTGGGCTCTTTATGTTAGCTTGATTGTGGTTATCATTGCACAATGTACACACATATGAAAATATCATGTTGAACATCTTAAATATTACATTTTTATTTGTCAATCATACTTCAAATCTGGAAAAAAGAGGGTTGAGTTAGTTATAAAGGGTTATGGGAAATGCGATCCCTTGGAAGGGCTTACAAACTCTGGAAACTAGTACATATATGAGATTGGTTTTAGCAGAGTTAAACTAACAAATGAATACAATGTGGACTAGAGCATAAAGTGCAAAGTTACATCAGAACATAAAACTTTAAGAAACTAATTAAAAATATTATGGGTATATAATTCTATAACTATTAGGTACTCATAATAAGTAACTTTAATATAATATAATTTATGTATCTAAGTAAAGATTATGTTATTGGGAAATTGAAAGGGCTTTGTCAGGGAAAGAAGCATATAATAGGCAGGGGCAGGGAGGGAAATATTACTGGTTACTATCAGAACTGTGTAGAGGAGAGGCTGTGTGTTGGTCATACACAGCAAGATCTGATTGGGCACGTTTGGATATTGTAGCTTGGTGTCATTCCACCCTCAGATTACTCCACTAAATCAGTTTGCTCTGATTGTATGCTCACCACATTTACCAGTAAAAAATAAAATAAATCCAATTCAAACTACTTTTCGCTGAAAGAAAGAAAGAGAGAGAGAGAAAGAAAAGAAGAAAGAAAGAAAGAAAGAAAGAAAGAAAGAAAGAAAGAAAGAAAGAAAGAAAGAAAGAAAGAAAGAAAGAAAGAAAGAAAGAAAGGGAGGGAGGGAGAAAGGAAGGAAGGAAGGAGAGAAAGCATTTCAAGATAATGAAGATATCCTCTAATGTTTCTCCTATACTTATTGTCTTAATTTTCATATTTACATCTGCAATCCATCTATAATCAACTTTTGAAAATACCTTGACAGGTCCCAGTATTCTTTTCCCATATGCAATACAAAATATACAAAATAATTTGTTGAAAGACTATCTTTACTTTCTGAATTTCAATGACACCTTTATCATAAATCAGGTGATTGTAAATATGTGATCTACTTCTGAGTTTCCTATTTTGCTCCATTCGGCAGTTTTTCTATCTTTATTAATTATAATAGATTGTAGCTTCATTTGAATTTCTTCATTCTTAATCATTTCATCTCTGAATAAGGATCATTTTATCTATTCCCTGTCAATAATTTATTTCTTCCTCTTGACATACTGCCTCTTGACATAGCTATGATCTGTAATAAATTATGTCTTCAAAAAGTTAGGGTAGCAAGAAGATTTGTCACATGCCCAACCTCAGGAAACATTTTTAATAATTTATCATTTTGTTCAGCACCTAGTAGAGAGTAGATGCCCAACAAATATAGACATACAAATCTGCACAACCAGGGAAACTATCGCAAGAGCAAACAACATACAGAATGGGAGAAAATATTTGCATGTTACACATCCGATAAAGGGCTGATAGCTAGAATCTATATAGAATTCAGGAAAATCAGCAAGAAAAAACCAAACAACCCTATCAAAAAGTAGGCAAACGGCATGAACAGAAACTTTTCAAAAGAAGATAGACTAATGGCTAACAAACATACGAAAAAATGCTAAATATCTCTAAGCATCGGGGAAATGCAAATCAAAACCACAATGAGATATCACTTATCTCCAGTGAGAATGGCCTTTATCAAAAAGTCCCAAAACAATAAATGTTGGCTTGGTTGTGGAGAGACAGGAACACTCATACACTGCTGTGGGACTGCAAACTAGTATAACCTCTGCGGAAAGTAATATGGAGTAACATGGAGATACCTCAAAGAGATACAAGTATATCTACCATTTGATCCAGCAATCCCTTTACTGGGCATCTACCCGAAAGAACAAAAGACATTCTATGAAAAAGACATCTGCTCTTGAATGTTTATACCAGCACAATTCACAATTGCAAAGATGTGGAAAGAACCCAAGTGCCCATCAATCCATGAGTGGATTAATAAAATGTGGTATATCTATGCCATGGAGTTCTACTCAGCCACAAAAAACAACGGTGATATAGCACCTGTTGTATTATCCTGGATAGAGCTGGAAAGGATTCTACCAAGTGAAGTATCCCAAGAATGGAAAAACAAGCACCACATGTACTCACCATCAAATTGGTGTTAACTGATCAACAATTAAGTGCACATATAATAATAGTATTCATCAGGTGTCCGGCAGATGGGAGAGGGGAGGAGGGGATGGGTATACACACCTAATAGATGCGGTGAGGATCCTCTGGGGGATGGACACGTTTGAAGCTCTCACTTGGGTGGGGCAAGGGCAATATATGTAACCTAAACATTTGTACCCCCATAATATGCTCAAATTAAAAAAAAAAATCTTCTCAAGGGAGTAGTACTGAATAAACATTAATAATTGAATCTGAATCAAAGAAAAATGTGACTAAATCCTGTATCTATTACTTCTCATGTTTATAAATTAGAGAAATTATTTTTATGTATGCTTTGGTTCCAACACTTATAAAATGTATATAATAATCAGTTACCTATATCTTAGAACTATTTTTACAAATTAAATAATTAATGAATGCAAGCCATTAGATTAATACCTGTCTAAATGCTCATGCATTTGCTTAAATATGTTTTTATTTTGTGTTTAAGTACATAATTATTATAGATTAAGT
This sequence comes from Indri indri, assembly GCA_004363605.1. Lineage (NCBI taxonomy): Eukaryota > Metazoa > Chordata > Mammalia > Primates > Indriidae > Indri > Indri indri. The sequence goes on along the minus strand of RJWJ010003680.1, from coordinate 42,005 downwards.
ATATAAACATAGTAGTCAACATTTCAAAAATAGATCATTTGATCATGAAATCCTTCCCTCATAAAAATATATTAGGGGTTTAAATAAACATAAAAAAGAAAACAAAAACAAAAGACAAACAAAAACAAAAATACATTTGAGAAATGTGATCTTATTCTCCACTTCAGATTTAAACTAACTTGCAACTTTTTTTGAGATAATCCAAAATCTGGTTGCATTCTCCCAGACTTCCTAGTAAATTTCTTGGTCTTAGAGAACCAGATTGCTCAGTCTTTTCTTAAAGTAAAACTTGTACTTCTCTGAATCTATTCATCCCACCTAGAGAGCCCTCCCTTTTTCATTTTGCTTCTGCAAATCTTACATATATATATTTGAGTAAGGAAAATTGCTATGCTTCATAATAAACTTTTCCATTTATAATAGTGCATTAGTACAATTTTTCATTGAAATTTCATCTTCGTGAGGTCTCCTCAGACAATTCATTTATTTTCCAATGCTGTCATTATTAGCATTATTAATCCCCTTTACCTTAATTTTTTGTTCCATAGCATTTATGTCCTTCTAACATACACTCATATTCATATACATATATATACATTTATATATGTAGGTATATACTACATATGTATTTTTGTAGGTAGGTGTTATTTGGATTACTTTTGTTATTTGGACCCTCCCATTAGAATGCAAGCTACTATTGTGTAAATATTTTGTCTATTTTCTCCACTGATGATTCTTCAGCTCTCAAGATAGTTCACAACACACAGTTAGTGCACAATAAATATTAGTAAAATAAGTGAATGAAAAAATGTTTATTAGTCCTTTTTCTTACATATGTTCCAAAAGGACCTGATAATAATTGTTCTGTCTTTTCTATTTCTTCACTTTCACATCAATAAAAATAGGTCCCTCTTAAAAGTAGGTAGGATTATTTAGGGTAGTCACCATCAGAAAAAGAGACACAATCACCAAAATCTGGAAAATATGAGGGGGTCGTAAAGTTGATGTTTAATGGTAATGTATAGAGAAGATAGGAAATGAGGTGAAGGATATGGTAAGAATATATTTTGGTCCTGTGGATACTTCCAAGGCTGTGTGAACATCACTTAAGTTTGAGACTGGGAATGGAACAATATAATGTAATGGATCAGAAAGTAATGATAATGCTCAGATTTAAACCCTGGATCTGTCAATTATTTGTAGTGTGAACTTGAGAAAGTCAGTTTTCCTTCTGTTTTTCAATTTCCTCAATTGTAATAGAAGATGAGAATAGCACATTTCTCATAGAGTTGTTCAGGATTAACCCACAAGCACTTAATGAAACACTCAGCCAATTACATGCACTTAATTAATGTTATTATTTGAGCTATGGAGATTATCTTTGATATAAAAATGATAAATCCTGTAGAAGAGCTACACTGCTTTTTGATTGTGGTAAAACACACACAGCATTGCAATTTATCCACATCCACACCAATACCTGTTGTTTTCTGTTTTTTTTTTTTTTAATAATAGTTATTTAATGAGTGTGAAATGGTATCTCATGATTTTGGTTTACATTTCCCTAACAATTAGTGAAGTTGAGCATCTTTTCATGTGCTTATTGACCATTTGTATATCGTTTTTGGACAAATGACTATTCAATTCCTTGTCCATATTTGAAATGCTTTTTCTTTGTTGAATTTTAGGATTTCTTTACATATTTTGTATATTAACCGCTTATCAGATATGTTTTGCAAATATTTTCTCTCATTCTGTGGGTTATTATTTTACTCCGTTGATAGTGTCCTTTGATGCACAATAATTTTTAATTTTCTTTTTCATGAAGTTTGATTTGTCTGTATTTAATTTTGCTGTCTGTTCCTTTGGTATCATATTCAAAAAAACAATATTTAGCAAAGTTATTTACTGTTTTATAACACAGCTATCCTGAATTCAACATTGCATTTCCTTGCAAGTTTCTCTATATCTTGTTTACAATCAATAACTATTAAAAAATTATAGGTAAGGCAGACTAGCAGTTGAAGTAGAGTGGGACATATTACACAGCTAAAGCTGTAGGCCAGGAGAGAGAGAGAGAGAGAGAGAGAGAGAGAGTGTAAAATAAACTTCATGAAGGTATTAGTCACTAAATGCACAAGATCTGAAGCCCAACAGACCAAAAGCTGATTCTATTTGTTCATCATCCTGGGAAAGCTCCGTAATATTTTAGACTCAAGTACCAAATCTCTAAAATGACAATAATACTGATTCAGAGTTATTCTGTAAAGCACTTAGCATAATGCTTGTTTTCTACTTCTGGGAACTCTGCAAATGGTAGGAAAATAACTATTTTAAAATGTTATGAATTTCTCAAGTATCTTCCTGTTTTTATGGCTTATTGGTTGGCATATAGGAGCTAAATAAATGCTGCAGTTTAACTCTGTAAATATCACTAGTTTACAGTGAAATGGCTCCACTGCTTTTTATCCAGAGAAAGGAGAGTTGTCTGAGGTGCTTATCACATTGAACTGAAAGGAGTTGCATATGCTAGAACAAAGGATGACAAAACATAGTTGTAACGATTGCAAATTCATGGTAGTTGTAGTTTTTTAAAATAATAAAAGAATTTTTCCGCTTAAACTGGAGGGCTGTCTTGGGGATGATACAAATGCTGCACAGATACAAAAGGAAACTTTACTTCATAAAATCGGCTTGATGTAAATACTTTACATTTGCTCTTTTTATCAAATACAATCTGACACTTTTTAGGAAAAATAAATCCAGAGAGATTTATGAACATTTTCTCTGAAAGCAGTATGAGAATATAATGCAATGTTCCCTTTTGACTGTTAATTTTACTAAGAGCAAGTGAATTATCTGTTTCTTTTGTAAAGCTTAAATTGCTTTTTAATCAGAGGAGTATTTTAAATAAAGTGAGCTGTAGTTCTTATTATAAAAGTAATACATGTTCATTGTTGCACAAGAAAAATGAGTAAAGAATAACAAAAATCTGAGCATATGTAGTCCCATTATCTGGTGTCAGCAGCTATTAACATGCTAGCGTGCTTCTTTCTATATTTTTACAGGTCTTATCATTTTAGTGTTTACTAATGTTCATACTGTTTATATTCTCCATTTTCATGTAGTGTTATATTATAAACAGTTTCCTAGGCCATTTTTTTTAAATGCGATTTTTCAGGGCAGCATAAAATTTCATTCTATGCATGTGCCATAATTTTCTTAATATGCTAATGCAGGAATTTCATCGTTGTTCCTATTATGTACAAAGCAATAAGTTTGCCAGAAGTCCTATTTTTGAGCAACACACATCTAATTCAAATTAACTTGGACAAAAAGTAGAACAAACATTTCACTTGAAAAATACTAGTGTATCTCATGTAATTAAAGGGTAACTTGAATCACAAAAGCATAAATAAAAGTAATGGCATGGCAGGGTCTCATGAATAACTGAAACCAGATCTCAAGTCTTCCAAGGTCAGTCTCTTGTTCTCTCTTCTGTCATTTTTGTTTCCTTCCTTTTTCAGCTTTTTTCTTAGTAAATGCAGACTAGTTTCCACCACGTGGAAGAAGATGGTTATTTGCTATTCTTCAAGACATATTTTCTTAGTTTCTTTCACAAATAAACAAACCAAATTGCTTTTATAGTTTTGGAAAAAAACTTTATTGGCCAGCTTGGGTCAGTAGACACATATAGTCCAGGGGCTGGCATCTTGTTAACAGAGAAGATGCTATCAAAGTCATGAGGACGCGAGCTGCGGTGGGGAATGGCACCCAGGAGAAAGGAGTGGTGTTCTGCTGACCACAGTTAATGGTCCACTCAGTGCTGTCATCAACATCTTTGTTCATGTATCTTTCCCCATATCTATGATTATTTCCTTAGGACAAACTCCTAGAATGGGGATTAACTTTCCAAACCAAATGAATAATTTTAAGGCTTTTGATATATGTTGCTATTCTGCCTCTTACAAATATGTCATCAATTTTATACTTTGTAAAGTGGTTTTAATGAAAATTTCACCAATATTTTAGCATATTTTAAAATTTTGTTGAATTAATAAATGATGTATGTCTATTAGTTTCTTATTGCTGAGTAGTAAATGATAATAAACATCACTGCTTAAAGTAATCATCTGTTATGTCATAGGTCTAAAGTTCAGGTGGGCTTGGCTGAGCTCCCTGCTTAGGTTCTCTCAAGGACAATGTCAAGATGTAATCCAAATGGAGCTCTTATTTACAGGCTCTGGGAAGAATCTGCTTCTAAGTACACTCATATTTTTTTTGGCAAAATTCAGTTCCTCATTGTTGTGGAACTAAGGTCCACATTTTCTAGCTTGATGTCAGCTGGGGATTGCCTTCAATTCCTAGAAGCTCTTCTTTGGTCCTCGCACATAACCCCCTTCATCTTCAGACTGGCAACACTGGGACAAATCCTTCTCATCCTTCAACTCTCTCTGACATCCCCTTCTGTTAACAGGAGGAGAGAGTCCCCTGCTATTAATAGCTCATGTGATTACATCTGGTACACCTGAATAATTGCTCTATGTTACAGTCAACTGTGCCATACAAAAATAACATAATCACTGGAGTGATAGCTCATCATATTCAGGCTTTAAAGATTAGGATAGAACATCTTCGGGAAGATATATCAGAAATTATGCCTATAGTATATGGAACCTTATTGTTTTCCATACATGACTTAGTGAAAAATAATCATGTAAGAAGTTACAGTATTTGATATTTAGATCTGACTCATCCACTAATTATGTGTATGTATCTGGACAATACATTTACCTGTCTAAATGGTCTATGCAGAATAAGATTTTTGCATTATATAATCTCTCATTTTCTTTCAATTCAAGGACAATATAATATTGAGAGACTCTTATGGATCAGTAAACTCACCAATAGTCCATAGAGTTTATAGGGGAATCTGTTTCTTTGTTTTCCAAAAATCTACACCCACACTCTAGTCTGATCTAGATCACAATATCTGGCCTGCCGTCCTATTCAGCCTCCTTTCCAGAATCTGAAATCTGCCAGTATAGTAATCTCTTCCTTTCATATGCAACTCTTGTTGCTAGCAACAGCACATCTTATGATAATTTAACAGCACAAATTTAGATTCTTTATATGTCATATATAGGCCAGATATCTTCATCAGGAAGAGAATGTTTTGTTCTGGCTAATAGTGAGAAGAGTGAGAATTATGGAAAAAAGAAAGAAATTAGGAGGTAAATAAGGGGAAAAAAAGGCTTATTTTATTTGGCAACAGGTGGATAATTAGGCCAGATCATGAGATATATTAATGACAGATTTTTAAATTTATTCATACAAATTTTTATGAGTTGGCCACTTTGAAGTCATTAAGCTATGCCTCTGGAAACTGCATGGAATATTATTTGACAATGCAATGTATTCTTTATGCATTAAGATGAATAAATTCCTTATTGTAATCTGGAGGACATGAATGCAATTTTAAAGGACTCTCTTGACATAAGTTGCACATAGGGCTTTTATTTCAAAAAATTAGGACATTGCAATCAAATGTAAAATGAAATCTTAGAACAAGTGAGATATCTTAAAAAGAAAATGGCTCCATATAGCTTCTATAGAATAATTAGATATTTGATTGAAGAAAAGCATCCTATGTTCAGTACTTTGTAAATATACATTTCCTTGGAATAGATTACTTTGCTGGCAATTAGCATAAATATGCAAAGGGTGGTATATCTGTGTTGCTATTTTGAAAGCAAGAGGGTATTCTCATTAGCTTTATCTCTCTGGGTATATAAGATAATCAGACTGCACTTGTTAATAATGTCAAATTATCTTTGTGAGAAATAGATCAAAGAGCCATCTTGCATAACCCTTTTGGTGAGCAACTTTTAGAATATTGAATGCCATCTAGTGATATATGTGAGAAAAATTTAACATAGCAACTATAATTCTTTATCAAGAAGGAATTATATAAGCCAGACATTCAACTTTGGTCAGGTTATAAGAGGATCATTTTTTTTTTAGAGAAACCATGAATTTTTTATTTAATTTTAAATTTTCTAGTAAATTGACATTATCATACTGACGGTCTCTGGTTTGTTTTACTTTATCTTGAAATGTGTTATCTTCCAGAAAACAACAAAGGAAATCACTTAATGCACACAATATATTCACTTTTGTAATTCAGATTATTTCATTTTGGTTGCATTCAGAATTCAATCACAATAAATACAAACCATAAAACCGCAATCATTGGTCTACCAAGGGCTACCTGAAAGTGTTAATAGTTATATTTAATTTGCTGTCTGGATTGTTGAACTGCAGGAAACCAGATACTCCTTTGTACCTCAGAATCTACAAATAGCAGGATTATATTATTTTTTGTGTATGAGTGCAAATAAGATTATTTTATGATAATTTGTATTTGGTCTATAAATCGATCTGGAAAGAGAGGGATGGAGTTTTACAGATCTATGCAAGATGAACAGCAACAACAAAAGAAGCAATAACATGCACTCACCAGCTTTTATTCCTGGTAAGCCTACCTCTTTCCCTACCTTAAAATTGACAGCAGTTTTTTTCCTGCTATTCTTGCTTAAATGTATGCTTTCCATTCTCAACTCACACTTACTCAACTATCTTATCTCTTTGTATCAGAAATTAACTTCTGAAAATACCAGTACATTATATAACTGATAAGAATATCCCAGTAATCTTTTCTACCAATCCCATTTTCTTGCACTTTCACAAATAGTATATTTATTTTATAAAAGGAAAAAAAAATGAGGAAAGAAAAATAGACAGTCATATTCACATTTATTGAGTGTCTCGGTGTACTGATCATCAAGCGATAGAAAGCAAATGTCATTTTGTCATTTTAATGGTGCCTATTATTAGATTAGAGAACAGCTATGGACAATGAAAATCTGTCAAAATCAAATTTATTCTGGTAATAAATTATCCTGATTGCTAGACTACTGTTTAATGCAGGTGGTCTGAAAGATTTATTGCACTTTCCAAAGTTATTTAGTGTACTATGTAGGAATAAGTTATAACTAGGGTGAAAGAGATTTCTTAAATTTTAGGGAACCACAGAAGTGATCTACCAAATCTTGGATTCAGAAAATTATTACTACATCTACAGTTAATGTGCATCAGCTTTGGATGTCTTTTATTATAGCATAAAGCACATTATAATTACTTGAAACTCTTGACTTGTATACTCAGAAACTAGCTCAATCCGAAGGGCTTTCTTTTATTCTGGAGAGTCCCCAAAGACACAATTCACACTCCTATAGGTCAGTCTATTAGCTGCTGCAACCACATTATGCTACCTTTGATAAAGCATATATATATATATATATATATGCATATATATTATTTTAGACAGAGTATCACTCTATCACCCTAGCTAGAGTACAGTGGCATCATCATAGCTCACTGAAACCTCAAATTCCTGGGCTCAAGAGATCCGATTCTTCTGCCTCAGCCTCCACGCTTGGCTAATTTTTCTATTTTTGATAAAGACGGGGTGTCGCTCATGCTTAGGCTGGTCTGGAACCCCTGACCTCAAGTGATTCTCCCGCCTCGGCCTCCCAGAGTGCTGGGATTACAGGTGTGAGCCATTGCTCCCAGCCCTGAAAATGGTTTTTCTTTCTTGCTTCAGCTATTTCTTGACCTTGGCTTCCTTTAAAGATATTTTGCAGTTTTGATGGGTGTAGATTTTGGAGAAATAGTTAAATATAAAATCTCCCGCCAATCCAGTAAATCCTCTCCACAAAATGTAGAAAATAATAAAACAATTTCATTGTTAAAGAGCCATTAAACCAAACTGTGATGCACATCACAGGCAATTTGCTTAAGAGATCACAAACACACACAAAAAGTCTCACCTTTTTATATAGCTAGGCAGCTACTAGGTTATTAAGTATGAAATGTCCGATTTCCTTAAGTGAAATTTGACAGTTGACATCTCTTACATTTCACTTTGACACGTATTATTTTATTTTTATTGTGATCTGCTGTTTTTCGTTAGCTTTCAGTCTATACAATGCTTTACCATTTTGAATGCCCATATTGCTGCCGATGCTGCCCTGCACCATGGCAAGTTTATGCTTTTCTTTCCCTTTTCTATGCCCTAGGCGCATCTTTTGATATTTTTATCAATAGCTTCAGTAAAGAAAAAAATGTGTATGTAATTGTCATCTCAGGTATTGTCTTTGCCATGAGGGGAACTTTGCAGTTGAAATTTACAAAAGGGCTAGTTTTGCAGCAATGCCACTAGAACTGTCCCTCAAACATGAGATCAGGCATCCTGAATATGATATTGTTTGGTTCCTGCCTTTCAAGACCCCTGTTCACCATCAATGATGTAATAGGAGAAAACTTAGAAGTAATTCTTTCGTATATAGGAACATAACTTTGCCATTCGACTCCTTAGTGCGGTTACTGCCTCCAGACAAAAATGAGGGGGATTCCCCGATTTAAGATGGAAGTATCTTAAGTAAAAATTAATAGTAAGCTTAGAGAATAGTAATGATTGGCACCACATTCAATATATTTTGACATTTTTATTTACCTCTGGAGTTAAAACAAAAATTGAAATTAGACCCTCTATGTGAAAGGACGTCATTCAGAATAATTTTGCTTTTCTTGTACTGTCTTCTTAAGAATGGATGAGATTTTTGCAAACAAAGAAAAGAAGCTAAACTTATTCACCTCTCTTGGGAGATCACAGAGAAAGAAAATTTAACAAAGAAAGTTTAGAGCTGGAGAGAAACCCAATGATCAATAGATCTGAATCTTCATTTGTATATGAGGAAAATGCACTGCAGAGTTGTTAAATGTTAATTAGAAATTTTTGTCTTAACTACTGAAACACCCAAATCTTATCTTAGTACTAGTTATCCCATCTTAGGTGTTAGAATTGATGCTTCAAAGGTTCTCAGACCTACCAGGGATTCTACAACCTGGTTGCATATTAAAATCACCTGAGGAATTTTCAAAATTATCTATGATTTGCCCACTCCTAGCAATTGTTTTGAAATAAAACTCACATATTCATAGATTTCAAAAGCTTCCCAGGTATCTTTAAAATTCAGCCAGAGTTGAGATCCATCAGCCAAGAGATCTGAAAACTTTTTATACTCCAGTTGTCATAAGTTTAGAATTAGTGATTAATTGGCTGATTTGATATATTTAATAATTTTTATAATCTTCAATATACAATGTGTCTTTTCTAGAAACCACTAATTCACCTAAATTTACTGAATTTCAGTTTTTAAATCTTCCTCCAAGTTCTATGATCCATATGACTCATTATTTACGTCAGACTATTATGTGCTGGATGAAGTTCAAAATATTTGTCTGCTGATAAAATTGTGTAGTAAATGAAGCAGGAAAGAGCAATCCCACACAAAGAGTGAAGGCTGCTATGTTTTATTCTCCCTCTGTTCATAAGCACCATGGCTTTTTTTCCTACAAGATTACAAAGATATATCCAAAAAACTTGTAGGTAAACTGTATCTGAATAGTAAAATGTTGGCATATGGCCAAATTATATTGAGAAACTAAATTTGATTGATAAAATTATTATTTTCTATCTATGAAATCTTTACAGACTGTTGAACACTAAAATAGGACAAATGCTTCTTTAAGATAGGTAACAATAGTAAGTTAAATAATATATTCTTCATGAGCTCTCAAGGAAAATTCGATCTGTCTGTCAGTTCACCTCAAGGGAATAGTTTAATTGTATTTTCAGCATGCTTGTCCTTTTAAAGTTTGTTATATCTGAAATAAACTACCTACAAAACCCATACTAGGTATCTTATTGAAGTCCTAAAATATGTAAACATGGATACAGGAATCGATGGGATTTCTATCCTAACCCACACTCTGTCCCAAAAGGTATGATATAATGTCTCTATCTTTCAAACACTGGGAGAACTTATTATTTATTATTGTTATTTTTAATAATTGAGGAATATTTTTCAAACAACAAAATGAACAGATCTTGCATTGAGTTTGATGAGCTTTCTAATTAAATAGACTCATGTAACTACCATGCAAAACAAAATATAGACTACTTGTATCACCCCAGAATTTTCCACATTGTCCCTTTATAGGTAAGATCCTTTTCCCATGTTGGTCCTCCCAGCAGCAATAACTTTCTAACTTCTATTAAGAATAATAAGTTTTACTGCTTTTTCTTGTTTAGCTTCTTTCACTCAATTATGTCTTGAGGTAGCAAGGTTCAGCCACCAGTAGTTCATTCTTTTACGTTGCTGAATAGTATTTCATTGTATGGTGACACCACACCTCATTCATCCATTCTCCTGTTGATGGAAATTTTTGTTTGTTTTTGCAGTTGTTAGCTCTCATGAATAATACTGCCATAAGTATTCTCATATAAGTGTTTTATGGGCATTTTTTTCATGGTAATTATTGTGGAGTCACTGTGTAAATACATAGTCCAAAAAAAAAAACCTTCCAATGACTGCTTCAAAGTATAGTACCACTATCACATTCTCAAATGCAATACATGAGAATTCTATTCAGTCTGTATCCTTACCACATTTGGTATTGTCAATCTTTTAGAATTTAGTCCTATGTTTGGTGTGATGACAGGGAAAATTTCAGAATTACTTTAATATTTTATGTGTCTGTCTCTTCATTCAAAAATTTTTCTGCCATTAATTTTTCCCTGTATCTTAGTCTATTGGGATGGGAACAGAGTAGAGAGGTAATATATTTATTAAAATAATTATTGCTTAAACAAAAAACATTTCTGGTAGGAGAAAAATATTTTTCTGCACTTATGATTTCAAAATTTCTTAAACTAAATGCATGGGATGCAAATATTTCAGAATTTATCATGTGGATGTTTATTTTCTCTTCTAACTGTCTACAGCTCTCATTTAGCTATTATCACAGTTATTCAAAGCACTGAAATCAGCATCTGTTTTCAGCACTGAAGTATGTAGTTTGAAATATCTCTTTTCTTTTACCAAATAGGACATGAACTTACTAATAACAATGTTTAAGGCTAATTACTGTCAAAACCAGTTCAGCCCCCTTAGAAGATACATTTTTGTTTTTAGGAGAATTCACAGGTATCCTATAAAAGATTTATCTTGTGCACTGACATTTTTTGGCTTCATCTTCTGCCCCAAAACTATAGTATTTTCCTGATGACTACAGTTGGAAACCACTTGCTTTGCAACTTTTTTTTTCCCCTTTGTTCAGTGCCTTCTGCATTTAACATTTTATCATTTTCCCTTTGGTACCAGAATTTATTTACGTATTTTCACTCTTACTCTATTCATACCCTTGCCCAGTTACTCCTCCCGTGAATAAATCCTGAGTCACATTCTTGCTTGGCTGAGAGGTAAAGTACGAAGGTCCTGTGTTTGGTTACCCATGTCATGAATAGCAAAGATGACCTTGATATTCTTTCCAGAACCATTCACCATCTAGAGGTTCTGCACTTATAAAAACTATGTAAAGCGCATAGAGTGCCTTTTTTATGATGTGATAGTATCAAGGTGCACTTTTGTCCATATTTTTATTCTTTTAATGAAGTGATATTTATTGAAAAAACCATCATTGCCTCATTGCAATACACTATGGTATCACTTTGGTCATAAGTCAAGTGATTCTGCGAGTATGGATATGATTTGTATAATTCTATCTGAATGCTGCTCAATTTTTCTAAACTTGTGTCAAACTCAGTCTTACTGTTGCATTGTCTTCAGCTATGGTATTTTCATCTAAATTTTTAATTCAGCTTTTCAATTTCGCCCAACTAACTGCTGGGATTTTGACTGAGATTGCACAGAATCTTTGGATCAATTTACATAGAACAGACATATTTAAAATTTAGCTTTTGCGTAAACATGCACATTCCTTAATTTATGTAGAATTTCTTTAATAATTTTCAATATTGTTCTAACAAAAATTACTCTCATTTTACATAACATTTAATATGAATTATTGAATACTTTTGATACTATTATGAATGATAGTTTTAATTCTCTTTTTTGTCTCTGGCATATAGAAATATTACTGATATGTGTATGTTGTCTTTGTATCCAACAATGTTGATAAATTCATTCGTTAATTCTAATAGTTTATGTGCACATTATTTGTACTTTCAGTATATGCAATAATTTTGTCAAATTAATACACATTTTTATCTTTCAGAATCTATTATTTTATGTATATGAAAGATGTTAAATCTTTTGTTATAAAATCCTAGTTATAATATTTCATAATCCAAGGCAGAGAGGCCCTTTCTTTTGATATTCTTTGAAGGATTTTGTTGAAAATTATTAATATTTGTTAATTATTTTTAATATTTAATATATTTTACCAGGGATGACATCTTGTCCTAAGGATTTCTTTGTGGAATGTTTTTTTCAAAATCGCAGCCATAGTTCCTATAATACTTATCAGACTTTTCACTTCTTTGTTCAGTTTCTCAGGAAACAATTTTCTGTTGATTTGATTTTGCTTTCATTAATTTTGGCAATTTTATTGTATACTTCTTTCTAATTCCTTTGCTATTTTCTATTTATTATTTTTCTGCCTCTTTATGTACACACTGATATGATTAATTTATTTAGTTTTTTTCCCCTTTTCTAGGATATGCCCATAATGATATGACTTTCTTTGTAAATACAGCTTGAGATACATCTCACAGCTTTGATGTGTCTTTTTTTCACTTAGTTGAAAATACTTTTTAATTTTCCATTTATATTTTTTTCGTCCTGACATTCAACTAGAAATATATTCCTTAATTGTCTAACTTTTTCTTTATAGTTTTGTTTTTGATTCCTCCCTTGTGACCTCCCTCTTACCAGAGATTATGCTCTGGATAATGCCTATCCTTTAGAAATTGCTAAGGGATGCTTTATAACCACCGTCCTCAGCCCCCAGTCCGCGGCCTGTGAAGTACAGTGCCGCACAGCTCCGCACCGCCCCCCACCCCCGCAATATGTGTAAAAATCGTCTTCCATGAAACTTAGGAAGGTGGGGACACACAACAGGAGGAGAGGAGGTGAGCCGCAGGCCAGCGAGCGCGAGTGAGCGAAGCTTCATCTGTAGCGGGCCCCATCACTCCATCATGCTTCAGCTCCGCCCACCCCTGCACCTGCCGTCCCTGGAAAAACTGTCTTCCATGATTCCATGAAACCAGTCCCTGGTGCCTAAAAGGTTGGGGACCGCTGCAGTTTATAACACATATGAGCGATTTTCACAAATGTTTCTTGTATCTTTAAAAAGAATGTGAATTCTGACTTTCTAGAAAATATTTATGTATATGTATCCATTAGATCAATATTGCTTATATTTTTCATATCTTTATTAAATCTTCATTATCCTTGACTTTTTTCTATCATCCGTTAAAAGGTTTATTTCCACCATGATAGCAGATAAATCTCTTTCTCTCTATTTTTCTGTACATTTCTTCTTTACACATTTTGAAAATATACAAAATATTGAGTATATACAGAATTAGAATTGTGACATCTTGCCTACAGGTTGAGAAACATTTGGAAATCCACATCTTCACCTCTAGTAATTCTTTGATCAGTGTTTTCATATTGTACTATTATCTATCCTTATTTTTTAAACATTTTGTTTTATTGAGCTGTATTTCTTTAATAGCATATAGTTTTGTTTTATTTTTTCATCCAGTTTAACATTCTAGGTCTCTAAACCAGACAATTTAATCAATTTACATTTTATCTAATTATGGCTATTTTTAAGTTTACCTACCAATTTACTTTTTGTTTTCCACTTGACCCAGTTGCTTATATTCTCTTTTGTTGCCTACTGTGTTTTCTTATTTTAAATGAATAAAATATTAACAATTATTTAATCCCTCCATTAGAATGTTAGACATACATACTTTTTCTGCTTTATCCAGTGATAGCCAAAAAAAAAAAAATAATAACAATAACATTAGCCATCCTTGAGGTTTTGCTGTCTATTCATATTTAAACTATTGATAAATATTTTCCATAAATAATAAAAAGAAAAAATGTATACCAAAAAATGATTATATGTATAACCAGGGGTTCCTGCATTTGGGTATTCAGGTATGTGCATATGAGTTTGTGATTTAATTTTTCTATAAAGATATATTCTTAGGAAAAGCATGAAGGTATATATGTCTAAATGTTAACAATAGGGAGTTTCTTTGAGAGGTGGATCAGGAGTGATGCTTATTTTCTTTTTTTGGCTTATTTTTATTTTCTTTTTTTCCTCACTACCAGAGATATATAACAAAATGCTTGTTTGTTTTCTGTGGGGTTTTTTTTAGCTTCATACACACACTATTAAAATTCATTGTTAATTCACTGTGTTTAAAAATTCTCTAGTGTTTGTGATGGCTTTTTCACGTCAAAGAAATTGTTATGACCTAGTTATATTTCCTATAATTTGTTCACACTTTTGAAACACCTCATATGATAGAGGAAATTATTCTATTGCTCAATATTACACTGCAGCCAAAATTCAGTTGAGCATCCCACAACACTAATGGTATTCATTATTGTGACTAGTAAATATTTTTTAGCATGTAAACATGATAAATACTGAGCTATAATGTTTAAAGCTATGCTAAATTTTAGAGAATTTTTTTTATCTTATAGGAAAATGCATACTGCGTAGTTTTGCTTATAATTTGTCACTACATAAAACAGTACAATCATGATTTTATACTAAGGAAAATAGACACATATTATTAGCATTGAAAATATATAGTTAAAAACTTACACTATAGGTTGATGTTGGTTGTGATTGCTTTGGTATGACTATAGTGGTTCCTTTTCAGTTCTTTATTTATTTTCTAAAATTTTCTAATGATCTTATAATACATTTATGTTAAGAATAAACTTAAGAATAATGTTTTATATTTGTAAATAACTAAATTCAGAGATATCAGAGAATAACGTATAAATCAGTTATATTTTATGTACTGCTCTGTCTCTCTCTCTCTATATATATATAAATAAGTATTACTAAAAGTAAACATAATGATGAACTGAATTTTAACTACATGGAGAAATAATTGCATATATATGACAAATATTTTATAAATCAATAGCACGCATGTGCACACATAACTAATTTCATGGGTTGAATGTGGAGTTATGATAAATAGGTCAAAATAGTTCATGTATTGTAATATCTTGTGGTATCAGAGAATGTTCATCAAGTGCATGTATTTAAAGTATAATCCTGTATTTGTTTAGTAGAAGGATATACATGGTGCTATGGGGACAAATACCAGGGACAAACATCAATTCACAGAAATGTTAGAAACAGAAATTTGAGGAAGAAATATTTGAACCGAATCTTGGGAAATGAATTAATTCAAAGGAAAAAGAAGTAAGAACAACTATCAGACAGAGAAGAATAGTGAGCAAATTAAGAGAAGTATTGAAAACATGGCAATTAGTAATAATGATTTTATGTGATGAAGCTTTCATCTTGATGAGGATTTAGGGTCAGCAAGAAATGATAATCATAAGGTGATTTGGGACCAGATAGCAATTCCTGTCTGTTAAAGTCAGAATCATACTCCAGAATAGGACATTCTAACAATGCCTTAAACAAAGAAATTATTTCATCTGCATTTAAGAAAGATAACTCCGGTCTCAAGGTTAAGGAATAGTGGCGAAGAGGAGAGCATCGTTTGAGACGAAGACCAACTGGATATGGCCTACTGGGAGACAGGTGGTCCACGTCTAGATTATGTTGATTTGTGAGGTGCTGCACTTTGAGAGAGAAATACAACAAAGTGTATTTGTAGGAGCATGAGATACATAAATTACATGTTTTTGTTTTGAGCTATGTTTTTTTACTCCTTTGAGAGTCAATATTGTCGTTTTCTTGGAAAGTCACCACTAGACCTTATAAGATACTACATGCTTCCTAAGAGTTGGAGTATAATTTTAAACTGTCCATAGAAGTCTAAACTGGAAGAACTATAGTTCAACATTTCCACATATTCACCTCAACTCCCTTGACTTCATTAAAAACAAAAAAAAATAGGAAGAGCTTTGGCTCCTTGAAGAATAGGTTAAGAGAATGTTTGAGGAATCTAAGCTGCTACATAAAACATTCATTTTAAGGGGACAAGAGGAACTGGACCTAGTTTAGGAAAGGTTCTAATAATTGAGGATTTCCCTGAAATATCAGAAAGAAGCCTTCTGTTCTAGACACTTCCCACATTTTCAAGTTCCCTAAGCTGAAGTCTGTGGGACAGATGTAGCAAGGGAGACATAAGAAGGACTCACCAGGTGATCCCCTTGAAAGCTTGGTTTCTGGCAGTTGTTAGGCTGAATGATGAAATGTGTAGCTCAAAATAAGTGAGGCACTCACCAAAGACAGGGTCAAAGAGATAGAAGTCATTTCTTTGAGGTTTATCCTGCCAGGGTCCTGGGTTGATTTTCAAGGCTGCTCAAAAAGTGACATACTCTCTGTAACTGAGGCCAGTGATCACTTTTAAGTAGCCAATAGAAAAATCTTTATAAAGTTTTATGGAAACAGCAGAAAGGCGTATATAATAATATTAAAAAATAAAGACTGAGGACACTCAACACTTTTACAATTAGCTGGTTACTTTCAGTTTTTCAAAAGCTGTTAAATACTACAACATCTTGTGTTGCTAGGTGTTGAATTAGCATGAACAAAAAATAATTATTCCATCATCAAATTGCTGAGTTTGAATATGTGCTTCTATAGAATCCTATAGCAGCCTATGTTTGACATGGATAATCTTTTCTCGGTTTGATTATTTAAGTAATTTCTGATGTGCCTTGTAATTTACTGAGTTACCCTAACTCAAACTTTTAGCTTTTCTTAAAAGTATTATAGTTTTTTAAATTATACTTTTACTTTATCTTTCAGGAGAAATTTCTAGGCCTTTTTATAGTTACATATTATTTGAAATTTATTTTATTGTAGCATAATCTAAATAGAATACATAGCTCCTTTTTTAAAACATGTAACATGTTTTAATAGATTTGAAAATGTCTGCATTAAAGAGATCAAAAACCTGAATGAATATTTATTCATTTTTATCATTACTTTTTAAATACATCAAAGTATTGAATGGAATGCAAAAAATACTAAGCTGAATTCATCATTATATCTTTCTCTTTTATGAATAAATTAGCAAGAGAATTATTCAGATTGTTTCTTGAATTAATATTAAAAGACTAGTCTTCTTAACAATAGGCTAGTAAATTGCAGAGTAAACTACAAAGGTCTTGCTTTTAAATAATTGGTATCACCTACTGTATACATAGATAAAGGAGTTTATTCCATAAATATATTTCCTTGGGAACCTACTGAATCAAATGTAAGAATTTTGGTCTGGTCACATTGCTTTGTGTTGCATTATGAACATTTTTTCTTTTAAATAATTTCCAAAATGTACACATAAGATAAATTAATATTAACCAGTTACCGGTTACCATCAGTTGGCAAAATAAAATATATTAAAGTGGTAAAAGGTTGGTAACATAGCAAAATATCACACAAAAAAGCAAGACATAAAAATTAATCTGTGACTCTAAATTATAGAATATTTGAATAAATAGTTTTCCAAACAATTGCGTTTAGCAGTAAATATCATATGCATTATTTATTTGTTAATGTAATCTCCTAAAGTATTTGGCCATTTTTTATTGTCCCAAATGGTTTAGTAAGTATGAATCTAAAGTCTGTTTATTTGCTAAGTAAAAACTTGTTAAATACATAAAGCAAATCTTGATATCAACAAGCCTTTACTGTTTTGTTCTAGTTTCCTACCAGAAGTCAGAGTTGATGCTGTCTTACTATATATACAATTGAAATTAATCTCTATCAACTATATTCTCTTAAAGGTGCTTTGGTTCCCAAACTTACTTTTAAAGGATTATACCATTAAACACTAAGTACTTTGAGTTGTTCGATTGTTTACAAGTCCTTATAATTGAAACATAGACCAGAATTTGAAATTGAGGGTTAGTCTGGTAGAACATTGTTAAAGAACCTCAACTTGCTTGCCAACATATGGAAGAAAACTGTGCACTAAAATATTACTAGGAAGTGTCTGCGGACTTTCATTTACTGTTAAAGGAGTTTCAGAGTGTTTAGGTTCTTCCGAAGGTGCTTCCTTGCATAAATAGTTGTTGAATTTGGTGTTATTAGCTGGAGGGTTCTATTCAGCCATATTGCTCTGCCCTCTTTCACATTTAAAAAAGGCCACCCAAAGGTCAATGTGTGATCCCCATCTCTAAAATTAGTTTATTTTTTCTTTATTAAAAAAAAATTACCCATGTGTTTAAGCACTGAACTTTTAATATTGTCTTCTAATTATGGAATTGATGAAATAGGAACCAAGCATTCTCCTGTTTGTTTAATGCATTTCAGAAATATTTATCCAGGTGAACAAGTCTAATTACCTTTAACTCTATATTTAATTCTCTAAACACAACATAAAATATATATCTGAAAAACATGTTTTTCCTATACTTTTCATTTTCTTTATTTAAAAGGCATAGAATTCTTTAAGTTTTTATACGTATTCTGGCAAGCTGTAGGCCATAGATTTTATTGATTCTGATCCATAGAAGGCATTAAGTTATTAATTTTTTTCTGAAGGTAAAAGGGCACGTGCATCCAGCTAGCAGTGAAACTAAGCTTCATGTTAGGAAAAAATATCGGAAGGTGATTTTAAAAATGGAATGACTTAAGTTGAGAATAGAATATTTGGAGAGAAAAATTACACTTAAGTATGTGAAAAATCATGTCCAGACAGGTTTAAATACAGCACCTTCTTGGCAAGGAGTATGAGTCAGTACTGGATCTGTTTCTTAAAAAGCTAAAAATAGACTGGTATGTGTTCCCATAAAGACTGAAAGAAGCCAGACTATGCTTTAGCTGTCATGACAGTTCTTAGAGAATAATGGCCCGGTTTGAGATTCTGCATTTTAAGAATAGTATCCAATGGAAAATAGTGCTCAGAATTAAAGAATTAAAAAATGCAATCTATAAGAAAGAAAAAAAGTAGTAATTTTATAAACTTTAGAGGAAAAGAAAGAAAACATACATAAAATGAGCTCAAAATAGAATATGGGTTAAAATAAACAGGCCGGGTGAGGTGGTCAATGCCTATAATCCCAGCACTTTGAGAGGCCGAGGAAAGACGATTTCTTGAGGCCAGGAGTTTGAGACCAAGCTGGGCAACGTACTGAGACCATGTCTCTGCAAAAATTTAAAAAGTTAGCTGGGAGTGGTGGTATGTGCCTGTAGTCCTAGCTACTCTGGAGGCTGAGCCAGGAGGAATGCTTGGTCCTGGGAGTTGAAGATTGAAGTAAGCTGCGATAATGGCATGGCACTCCAGTTGGAGAGACAAAGCAAGACCCTGTCTCAAAAAAAAAAAATAAATAAATAAAAAGCCAAAAACGATCCCCCCCCCACCACCAAAAAACCAAAGAATATGGCTTAAACTAGACAATTATTTTGGTTACAAAAGATATAGTTGGGCAAAAACAAGAAAGATTCAATGAATTATGTATCATTTATAGAATTTTGTCCAAAAAATGTATGCAAATAAAACTAGATTTGTTTTCATAATTGGATATAATGCTTATCTTAATGCTCAAGTTCATCTTAAGCAAAAACAATCCTACCAATGCCGATAAATCAATGAATCTGGTGTCTTTTTTAATGAATTCAAGGAGATGCTATTCTTCCCTTCATTTTCTTGTGCTTGAGTTGAAGTCCTGGATAATTTGGGTACAGAGGTACAACTGAAAAGTGATCATTATCTTTCACTGCTGCCTTTGTTTGATATATTTATCCAAACCTCTTGTTTCCACCCAAGTCACCTAGCATCATGCTCATTCCAGACGTGAGCCCGGTTAGATCTCCTGCTAACCTCTCAGATATTTCCATGCTTGCTTAGTAGAAATATGTACATAATGTCTTATAACACTCTGAGTCATGAGCAACTTGTGAGGTGTCGAAGACCTTTTTTTTTTTTTTTTTTTGAGACAGAGTCTCACTCTGTTGCCCGGGCTAGAGTGCCATGCCATCAGCCTAGCTCACAGCAACCTCAAACTCCTGGGCTCAAGCAATCCTTCTGCCTCAGTCTCTTGAGTAGCTGGGACTACAGGCATGATCCACCATGCCCGACTAATATTTTATGTATACATTTTTTAGTTGTCCAGCT
>RJWJ010003680.1:0-21672 GCA_004363605.1 Indri indri | reverse complement strand
GAGACAGAGTCTCACTCTGTTGCCCAGGCTAGAGTGCCATGCCATCAGCCTAGCTCACAGCAACCTCAAACTCCTGGGCTCAAGCAATCCTTCTGCCTCAGTCTCTCGAGTAGCTGGGACTACAGGCATGATCCACCATGCCCGACTAATATTTTATGTATACATTTTTTAGTTGTCCAGCTAATTTCTTTTTATTTTTTTAGTAGAGACGGGGTCTCACTCTTGCTGAGGCTGGTCTCGAACTCCTGAGCTCAAATGATCCACCCGCCTCGGCCTCCCAGAGTGTTAAGATTACAGGCGTGAGCTACCACGCCCGGCCTCTACAGACCTTTTCTGTCTCACTAAGCCAGATATATGTTCCTAATTTTCCTGGTTGCTATTCAGGAACTCTGGGAAAGAGAGACAAGTGCCTCCCTGGTTTTATATGAAAGAGGCAGCAGCAACTGGGTTTTGTATTGTTTCATTTTTTTCTCTGCAAATAAATTTAACTAGAATTCTTGTTTTCTGTTATTCCATGGAGTGATACAATGACAGGGGGTTGCAGGAATGAAGAAGTCTTTCTAAGATTAGGGACGTCAAAATATCTCAATTTAAATCAACACGCCCATGTCCTACATCCTATATTTTGACTGCAATTCCTTTCCTCAGTATTTCTGAGTATTTCATAGTTTTCCCTGTAGAGGTCTTTCACCTCCTTAGTTAAATATATTCCTAGGTATTTTATTTTCTTTGTTGCTATTGTGAAGGGTACTGAGTCTTTTATTTGATTCTCAGCTTGACTGTTGTTGGTGTATATTTTCCAATATAAAATACTTATTATTAATATATGTTATAGCAAGAAAAATGGGGTTTCTTTTATTTCTTGTTTTAAAAATTTCCCTAGCAATCCTTTTAGTGAGTTTTAATATAACATATTTTCTTAGCTCATTTGAAGTCAAAGTCATTAACTTTGGGAACATGATTCAGAATTGTACCTTTGGCAAAACACTTGACACTGAATAGCAGAAGAGCAGCACCACTGAATTAGGAATAACTCAAGCAGTTGGGGTGAACATATAGCCAGAGGTGTAACACTTGTGTTTTCTCAGTCAGTTTGGCCTATTTATTCACTGTCATATAAGTGATGATCAAAACTTAATACTGAGTTATTTTCAGACAAGACATATAGAAAAACATTTTGAATAATTTAGTATAATGTAGTTAGCATATTAACCTAATTCTCAAGACTGGTTCTTACATGTAATAATATCTTTCATAAAACACTCGGAAAAACACAAGCTTTACAAAAATTGTTGATAGTAATAATTTTCTTTTTTGCTGAAAGAAATATGTAGTGCAGTAAAAAGACCCATATTTTGAATGCATTAAAATAATACGAACACTCTGGTTCATTGGACATCATATATTCAGCAAAGTAATTGGGACTAACCACTTCAGCAAAAAAAAAAAAAAAAAAAAATAGTATTCTGAAAATTATTGTTTCCTTTTAGTTCTGCTTCAAAGACAGACTACTTACAAAGATACACTGCTTGCTCCAAAAGCAAGGTGGTTAATTACTAGTGCTATTCTGCTCTGAGATAACATTTTAACTGGAATTACTCTAAAAGCAAGATAGATACTTACTCCATTTGCCCAGTTTTAAAACTGTATCAACAGAAGTTTTTATGAGTATTAAATGGATTATAACTTCACTGTGTTCTCTAATTATTTTGTTTATTTGAGAAAGAAAGATAATAGTCATAAAATTAAATGTCTAATCACATTTGTTAAACTAACAAATTGCTACTAAATCATTCTGTAGATTAAAACAGTTTTACAAATGTACTATGCCACTAAAAAAAGTCTTAGTTATGTCTCTCAAATTTCAATGCCATTTTAAAGCAAAAGAAGGTTGTCTTATTTTTTTAAAAAAAGGAAGATAATATGATTGTAGTTAGCAAATTTTTAAGGTGCTCATCATGCTCTGTGACAGACTGCACTGTATAGTTTCATGGATGCATGAAAATTTCTCTCACCTGACTGGAAGCATAATAAGATATTTACAAAAAGTTTAGAATTGCAGAATATTTTCTTTATGACATGCAACATGTAAGCCTGTGGAGAAAAAAAATTCACATTATGGAAAAAGGCAGTATTCTCTCTTTCTTTCTCTTTTTTATGGTGCAAGCGTAGAAGCATAAAACAGAGCAACCTAACACTTCCATGTCATTTACAAAGCCTCTTACTGCAAACTTAGGTTCCTCAATTCTAATTATTTTACTACATTTTGCTTATTTACATGTATTGTAACCGTTTGGTGGGAGCATTATGTGAAATGGTTTGCTACTGCACTTATCTTTATAACACCATGTTTGATGACATCATGTTAACAGCTAGAAATTTGTCATAGTGGAGTACTTATATCACAAAAATTAGCAAATGTTACAAATCATTTATTTATTATAAATAAAATAAATAAAATACAACTTATCTAAATTCTGAGAATAAATTAGCTATATCGAATTTATTGTATTGTATCATTTAGTATTACAATTTAGTGTTATTTATAAATTGTATTCTACACATCCTGTACATAGTGCAGTTTATAATAAACATGTATATATATATATATATATATAATTTTTTGAAGAGGTGATTGTTAAACATTTACCAGCACACTACTGACTAAATCCAACAATTAGTATGTTGATAGTTACATAAGGTGTGAAAAGACAAGCACCTCAATTAAAAGACATAGGTGGTCAGACTCAGAAAAAATACAGAGCCTGCTATGTGCTTTGCTTCATTTAAGAGCCTGATTTTACAAACAGAGATACAAAAATATTTAAACATATATTGGAGATATATATGTATATCCAATATATATCATACAAACTTTAAATAAAGTGGTATCAGACAGAGTAGACTTGAATGTTGGAAACATTTGCAAAAGAGAGGGAATTTCACAATTTGGAAATAGTTCATCTTCTAGAATTAAAATAAAAAACTAATATGCAATAGCATAGTCTTAAAATACATAAGACACAGTTAGCAAAACTAAAATAAAAACTAGAAAATCCACAAAAAATACTAGACTATTTTAAATCACTGTTCTCAAAAACAGTTTTACAAAAAGAAAAAAGAAAAAAAAATCTGGTGAGAATATAAGACATTTAAACAATAACGTAGGCAGAATTCACACAATGGCCATATAAAAAACACTGAATTTAACAACAGCAGAATAAATGTTATAGAATGTGCTCCTTGTTACCAACAGAATAGCATTAACGTGCAAATTGATAACAACAATTTGTAGAAAATCATCGAATGCTTGGAAATTTAAGGAAGATATCATTGCAAGAAATTCAGGGGTCAAAAAATGGAAATGAACTTAGAAAAAAATTAGATGAATGACGATTAAATCATGGAAGTGAAAACTTGTGGATTTTAAGTTAAGGTTTGACCAGAGGTGGGGGGAAAAAAAACTATACTAAAGGAATATAACAAAAAGAGGAATTGATGAAAATCACCTATCTAACTATCTGACTTGAAAATTGGAGTAAGTATCAAAGAAAACCCAAAGGAAACAGAAAAGTAAACAACATCTAGCAATTAATGCAATTGAAAACAATTAATGAAATTGAAACATCAAACTTATCAAAATGATTACATCTGAGGACAAAAGATGAAGCAGAAATAAAAAATAGGGTGAGGAATTCAAATAGGAATTTGATCCTGCCTACTGTTTTATCTCTAAATAAAAGATCTAAAGAAAACATAACAAAATTATTGAGACAGATAATCAATGATGAGTATATGAGTGCTAAGTATATTATTTTTTATACTAAATGAATTATGACATAAAATAATCACTAGATTTTCTATTCAAATAAATGCTAAATCTAGGAAAATTTAATTTATTCTGGTAAAATTCATTTTTTTATTTTGACATATAAATTCTCTAATTTATTGTGATTATTATGTAAGGTAGTCTATATTTCTTTTTCTTTCAGGTAGATATAACTAATTATGCCAAGATGAATTAAGAAATAATTTTCTCCCATTGGATTTAAATGGCATTTGTAGTATGTATAGTTCTCATACACTGTTGAATAAATTCAGAAAATATTTCTAAAATCGTTAACATGAATAGATCTTTTCTGCAAGGGAAGTCAGGAAGGCCTTAAGAAAAATAGTGTAATTGAATCTGTAAAAGTTATTATTTTTAAAATTAAAATAATGCATGAAGTAAAAAGAGAAAAATTCAAAATAAGAACTATTAAATTCCACAGGCAAGCCTAAAGTTTCATATAGCTAATTTGGAAATAATCTTACAAAATGATGAGAAAAATCAGCTAATCCATTAAGAAAAAGGCAAATGGCTAAACAATGAACACTAAAAACTTGCTAAAAAAAAAAACCTGAAAAGCTGCACTATCTAGTTAGTACTTTGAGAAAAGCAAAATAAAATAAATTTGAAATATACATTTCAATTCACAGACTTGCTACAATTTTAAAACTCTTTACACAATGAAAATTAGCAAAACTGTTGAAAACTGTGTATTCCATACCGGCCAGTAAGAACATGGAATGCTGGAAAATTACCTAGACATTACCTGGCAGAGTCCATTAAAATTGCAAATATCTCTTGATGCAAAACTCTAATTTTAGGGAATCTATGCTATAAAAATAAAAACCAGAATATAGAAATAATGAAAATAATGAGCATATTTTATTCATGTTTGTCCAAAATAACAAAACAAATTAAAAATATCAATGCAGTGTTTTATGTTAGTATGAACATTAAGAAATATCTAAATGATGATGTATCAACTTCTTAAAATTGATTTCCTATGTGTCTATGCGTGGCTGAAGAATAAAGGTAAATGTTAGAGAAATTGTTAATACATTCTTTATATATCTCTGTAGTTTTACTTATTTCAACAACTGTCAGTTTCAAAAATTTTTTAAAGTGAATAAAATATTTTTTAAAATTCTAAATGTATACTAAAATAATAACATCAAATTAAGGTGAGGTGATGTTTTATACATACCAAATAATTGTGTGTAATATGAGCATGACATCAATTACTGGAGGGCAGGTTGTTAACAACTTGCATGCTTGTACTACCATGTGTGTTTTGTGATGAATTAATTTTTCCAGAGATTTTCTATATTGTAACTATTGAGAAGCTTTTAGTTTCAACAAATTGTGATATCATTTGACCTTCACTAGAGGCCAAGGCATCATTTAAATATTAAAACATTTCCTGTTCTTATTTGCTTAAAGTAATAAAAGTTTTATTTGGCATCAATATAATTATATGTAAAAATCAATACACAGACACTGAAGACATGACAAAACTCAAGTACAAGATAGTTGTCTAAAATATTTATAAAATTCCTATCACTATATATTTTGTCACAGATTAAAAAAATACAAAAATGTTGAAAAATTATCTCACAGAGGGTCTCAGACCCCCTGCAATCAATTTGTTCATTTCCTGCGTTCTGCGTACCCATTTGTGTTTAAAAAGAAATATTTTCATTAGGCAATTCTTTATGCAGACTCAGATTGTTTTGTGTTAAATTTAAGTAAAATTACGGAAAAAGATCTGCCCACTTTACTGAAATTTACACATGAAGCTCTTTGTTGTGTTGTTATTGTTTTTATAAATTTCCCCAGAAATTTATCATCCTGTCCAAACTTCCTATCTTTTTAGCACTGTGGTTATTAGAACAATCTTAAACCATTATTCAGTACTAAATTGAATCTGTTTTCAATGATCCTCTCTTTACCCCTCAGACACTGATCCAGCTCAGTAGACAGGAAGTAGACTGCAAGAGAGACATGGTCAGTATTTTAAATAACTCTAGTCAGTTCTCTTAAATTGTTGGATCCACTAGTACTTAGGGGTATGGGAAGAGGGAAAACAAAAAGGATAAATGTGCACTTGCTGGTTTGAAAAGTTGTTAATCCTCTTTGGGGCTGTTGTTGCTTTCTGGCTAACATTGACTTGGTTTCAAAAACCTGAAAGGGCTGGATTATGAATTTGTTTTCACCGGCAGGTGTATTTGTGAGTACTTTGGAAGACCTTTTCTGTGACTCCACTTCACACAGTTTCTTAATGTGGATGATTTTGATGAGGCTCATCTCCAAGTCTACCTTAATTCTGTACGAATTGAAATCTCTCTCTAAATCTGGCTTTCTTTCTTTTAGCCATTCTTTTTATTGATTGAGGAGTGAGTGTGGTGATGATTAGTGGGACTGGTTCTAGCACCTTCCAAAGGGGCTTTCTACTGAAGAGGCTGAGCACAATGGTTAGAGACTCTCCACGCTTCGGTTTTGGCTACCAAGTACTTTTCTCTCCACATTGAGCCTTAGTCACAACTCTGATATGATTGGGGAAAAAAAATAACAAAAACCCAGATATAAAATACAGTTGGTATTAACAATACCAAATTCTTCTGTTTATAGTATTTTTTCTCATTTTTAACTAGTTCCAATATCACAGATTGCTTAATGTTCTCCTACTGTCCTATTCTTCGTGGCATATAAAATGCATACAAATAATTTTTCTTGGTAAAGATACTTCCAATCATGTTCCACACTCAGCCCTATGATTTATGCATTATTAAGTGCATTTTAAAAGAATAATGTTGCTTTGTAACTTTTTCCATGTTTTTGACTGATACTTATTCATTTCTCTCATTTCTTTTACCATACAGTGGGTATTAATATTTATTCATTACTCAAAATGTACATAGTTCTTCTGCTGTACCATGTACTGGCTTAGGGAATCCGAAATCAACAATAAGCAAGATAGACATTGTCCCTATTTTATGGTATTTTTATCTACACTTCTAGAGACTATTAAATTAATCTGGTGTTAGCATTATCTCAGAGAGTGCTGGCGTTGGATAAAAGATAATGATATGATAATGAAAGATTTCTAGCAGAGCATTAAAATAAGAAATTTACAGCTAGCACAATCATTAATGTCCAAGGATAAATTCAAATATAACTTCATGCATTGTAGCTCTCATAGCATTACTATTAAAAATGGCTTATGCCATTTGATTTTTAGCAAAATGGAAAATCCAAGCTCTCATACATGATTAGGACTCTCTGTCCTATCATTTGTCATTACCAGACCAAACGCTTACCTTCCTTGCACTTTTTTAACATGAATTAATGAAGAATATTTCTGAAGACTTTCAGAAATGTTAAATCATTGTCATAATGTTGTGCTGTAAATACAATTCAGAAACAAGGCAAATAAAGCTACATTCCATCCTTAATATTAAGAAAGGAGTACAGTGGCAAATAAGCAATTGCATAATGCTGGTAATATAAGCAACTGTAGAATACTAAGAAATATGTTGTTAGTCTGAATATATTGAGATGAAGAACATATTGAAGAGAGTCAGATAAATTAAAATATTTGTCCAGTTATATCTCATGCAGCAATGAGCATTGCTTAAGATTTTAAAGTCATGTAAAAATAGGAATGACTATATCTGTCTCACACAATTCAAAGGGATTCTTTGAGACTCCAGTGCAAAAATTTATGTAGAGTTTCATGTTCTACAAAAATGTATTGTGTTGTATAGTGTTATTATCAGTTCCTGATAGTTTATTTTCATTCATTATATGGACAACATGAGCTAAATATTTACATTTGAATTATTTAGAGTATCAGTCAAATACAAATGATGAAATAAAAATCATTTACCATTAAGCAAGAAATTACTTTAAAACATTCTGGGAAGTGTAAATAAAACATAATAATGTTTTAATCATTAATAATAACCATTTGGAAGTTAGGGACCTTAGCTCTGGGCATATCTTGAAAATTTCTCAAAGTCAATACTTTTTTTCCTGCTGATATCCCTAATCAATATGTCTACTTAAGAAATATTTCATTTCTTACTTCTCCTGTAGCCCTATGATTATGCAAAATCAAGTCTTCATTCATAATTTGTGGTTATGCTTATAACAACATTACTAAATATAGAAAATAAACTAACCAAAGGATCCTTCAAAATTAGTATGGAATAAATCCTTACTGTTAAACAATTAGTCATTTGAGGAATCCAAAGGGGAAGATAAACCACTACAGTGAAGGCAGCAAAACATAAGGAGCACAGAATTTCTTTAGTTAAAGGATGTGTCACTCTTAAAATTTTTGTTGATGCCCTAATGATATCACAGATTTACTGATTTATGAGTCCTTTGAAAAGTAGTTCATATACTATACCATATGTCCATAAATTTCCATTACAATTATCATTATTTCTGCCAGTACATATATTACAAATGAATATAAATTTGCAAGCCTTTTACCCTCTCTGAGTATTAATATCCCTCTGGCTACGACTCTTCCATACACATTTCTATGGCCTGGACACACTGTCTTAAAGAGAATATAATCCATTCATCAAACAAATGTATATATTATATGCCAGTTACTCACTGCTCTAGGCAGTACTAATCTACCAGTGACCTTGTAAAGAAAAATCTTTAATCTCATGAAAGAGATTATGAAATTAGAGAGAAAAAAGCAAGACAAATAAATAATCAAAATATACATAGCTTTCAAAAGAATAATAAGTGCAAAGAGACCAAATAATGTGAGGAAGGAGAACAAGAATAATTAAGAAAAGGAGAGAAATAGGATACCTACCAGAAAAAGACTTATTGAGGAGGTGGCATTTGAGTGACAACCTAAAAGAAGTATGCGAACAATCCATGCTACTAATTAGAGCAATAAATTGTTATCAAGGAAAATAGTAAGTGCAAAGGTCCTGGGATAGCAGTTGCCTGGCATGTTTACAAACCAGCAAGTAGTCTATTATGGCTTGACCAGAATCAGGAGTGTTAGTAATAGAAGATTTGATCAAAGAAGTAAACAGAGCTTAGAAAATATACTTGCTTATGGATGATTTCTAGAATATTGGTTTTTACTCTTAGAGAGATAGTAAGCCACTGGGTTTTGAGATAAGAAATCTCAGGATCTGACATATTTTAGCAGACTTATACTTTGGCTGCTATATTGTGAAGAGACTGTAAAAATGGTGAATAAAAGCAGGGTAGAGAGACCATTTTAAAGTGTACTGTAATAACTCAGAAGAGAGATTTCGATAGCATGGGCTAGAGTGGTTATAAAATGCCAACCAAGAGAGTGAACAAGAAGGTGTCATGTTTTAAACCCTGAAGTGGAGGAAATACTTTTAACAATAGTTGTAATAAACTGTCTCAAATGTTCTTGATAGTACTATTAGGTGTACCATCATTAATCACCTGTGGTTTTGCCAAGATCGAAACATCACCAAAAGTAAATATTTTCAGAAGTCAAGCTAGTAGTTTAAAAATCATACAAGTCATTGCTTTTTTAATACATTATGTTTAATCAAAAATTTTAAGAATACGATTTTCATTAACATTTTCTCCAAGTAATTTCTGTAACTATAATTTTATAGCTGATTTTATATTGAAATAGCTCAGAAATTTGATTTTATCAATTAAATTAACTCATACAATTTAGCTTTTCGAAAATGAATGTTTTTCAACCTGATTTTTCATCAAGAATGTTCAGAGGCTTGGTTGTTCATTTAAATTATCTCAAATGTAGTATTTCTTAAATATAAGATTTATAACTTTTTGTTCAAGAATAGCTCAGGATACTAACTCAGTGCATAAAAGACATAGCCAATGCCTTTTCTTTTATTTCCACCTTGATATAGGCATAATTTGCATTTGCATGAATTAACATACATGGAGTCATTCAATACACATTTGTGGTTTTTCCCATTGGCATGTGTAAGGTCTGGAGTGGAGTGGGAGACACACAAAGCGTCATGTGTAGCAAAATGCTGTTTTATTTGAGCATCTGGGTGCAGATGGGTGGAGGCCTAAAAGAGCATCCACAAGAGAAAAGGGAAGGACCTTGGGTTTTATAGAGGGTTTTTCTGGGGGTAGTGAGCAACTGGGCCAGAGCAGCCTTAATAAAGGTTTTTCAAACAACCGGTTTCTGGGATCCCTGCATTGGTCTCATCCTGCAAATATAGGGGAGGAGGTAGCTTCATCCTTACCAGGGGGGATAGGACAGGAATGTTGTGTTGCTGCAACTGTCTGTGGTCAGAGTTAGATTTACAACCTCCAAACTCTCCAGACTCCTGCATCCCTGCCTCAGGCCAGTGGTAGGAAGGAGCAGGGAGAAGGCCTTTTGTTCTTATCCTGGGTTCAAAGGCTTTGTCTTGAGCAGAGAGGAGACAATTGCAATAGTTAAGCACAGCAATTGCCTGAAGCTGAGAACCCATCCTTTACAAGCTCTGTATTTCTGCTTATGTTCAGGAAATTTAGATTTTGAGATGAGGTCTACTATTTTTTTTTTTCCTTTGCCAGCAAAGAAAAAATCTCCTTCCTCATTCCCAAAACATTTGTTCTTGTTCTGATTCAGCCTTGTGGACAAGTGCCAAGCTTTCGGTAAAAAAAACAGTTTACTCATTGCAATATATCCATTCAGTCTAGAATTTTGAAAGCATTTGACATGTACAGGGACCCTCTACAATGATAGTAAGCATGTTTTCTAGTCATACAGTAGAATAAAAAATTAAACCTTAGAAATTTTAGAGAATTTACATTCATTGGCAATTTAATTCTATTTTAAAATCAATGCTTACCTAAATTTTTTATTTTAAGTTGTTAAGGATATGTGTGTATGTGTGTGTACATGTGTGTGGTGGGGAGAGGGGCCTGTGTGCATGAAGTATAGCAAAATATTTCCTCTAAATCCACAATTAAACCTCTTTATTAAATTGACTAGGTTGTATCTTTTGAAGTTCATACGGTAGGCAGAAGTTGAAGATGAACTCTAGAAAATTTTAAAAAACCAAAAATGTTAGATGGTATCTCTCACCTTTTTTTTTTTTTTTTTTTTTTTTTTTGAGACAGAGTTTCACTCTCTTGCCAGGGCTAGAGTGCCGTGGCATCAGCCTAGCTCACAGCAACCTCAAACTCCTGGGCTCAAGCAATCCTCCTGCCTCAGCCTCCCGAGTAGCTGGGACTACAGGCATGTGCCACCATGCCCGGCTAATTTTTTCTATATATTTTTAGCTGTCCAATTAATTTCTTTCTATTTTGGGGGTCTCGCTCTTGCTCAGGCTGGTCTCGAACTCCTGAGCTCAAACAATCCGCCCGTCTCGGCCTCCCAGAGTGCTAGGATTACAGGCGTGAGCCACCGCGCCCGGCCTCTCTCACCTTTTTGTGGTCAGAAGTCCCACAATCTGCCATTTGCAAGCTGCAATGGTGTAATTCAGTCCAAGACCAAAGATCCAGGAGCCAGAAGAGCCAATGTCTAAGGACAGGAAATGATGGATGTCCTAGCTCAGACAGATAGAGCAGTTTTGCTCTTCCTCTGCATTTTTATTCTATTCAGATCCTCAGCAGATTGTATAATGCTAGCCTGCATTAATGATAGTGATCTTCTTTGCTTAGTCTACAAATTCAGATGCTAATCTCTTCCAGAAATAACTTCACAGACACACCTTAAAATAATGTTTCACCAGCTATCTGGGTATTTCTTAGCCAAGTCAAGTTGATACACAAAGTTAACCATCACAAAAGGTAAGATACACTCACTGGCATGATTCTTTGTATTCCCCTTTTTCTCCAGTTTTGCCTGCTTATGTGATGACTGGAACTGAAGGAAATATCTTGCAGTCATGGGGGAAGGGCTCATTTACATTGGCCCTATGAATAGTAGCAATTGCTTGCTTATTGAGCAAAAAAGATATGCATATTTTTGTTTTATTTTTTTATTTATAATTTTCACCGCGACACGTTCTACTAGTTAAGAATGAATTTTCATTGTATGAAACAGAAAACCTAATTGACAGTGGCTAAAACAATTGTTTATTTGTTCACTCATGATCAAAAATCCTAGAAGTAGGGGAGTTACTGCTTTAAATTTGGCTCCTTAGAAGAGTAGGGACCTGGTCTTCTGTTATTTTTTTCACATGGCCAAACTACCAGCCCAGAGCAATAGCTTTCGTTCTCAAACTTTACACTGCACAATTGCAAAATTGATGTTCTAGGTTCAAACATCATGTCTATGTTTAAGGAAGGAAGAGAGGCAGGTATTAGCACCAGTTGTTGCTTTCCCTTTAATAAAGACAGAATTTCACCTGAGAACTATTTATACACCTTGTGCTAGAAATTAGTTACATAGATAATTGTAGCCAAAAGTGAGGTTGGAAAAGCAGAACTTTGCCCAAATGAACAAAGTAATGGTTTTGTCCAGGAAAATGGGAGGGAAGAAGTTGAGCACCAAAATAACAATTTCTTTCCCAGAGGAAATTTTCCTTTTTTTTTTTTTTCATTTTCTATTAATTTATTTTTTAATTGACATGTAACAACTGTCGATTTTTTTCTTTGATTATATGTTTTATTCAAATACTAAGTATAACCCTGATTTTTATTTCTTCTTATTCTTAATTCCTGTCTTTCTACTATGAAGACCTCTTCAACTATTTATTTTCTCTCATAAGAGACTCAATAATGTTCTAAAGGTCTTATTTTTAATTTTATTTTTCTGTATCTCATTTAATGCTTCACTGGAAAAACTGTTTTAGACTACTTCTTACTTCCTTTTCAAATCTTCGCCCCTATCCTTTTTTATAATACTTTAAATGAGATGACTTTGTACTATATATACTAAAATTTTCAAGTTTTCCCCAAATCAAAAAATACTAGAATGTACTAAAACATACTAGAAAATTATGATGTCCAGTGAAGGAAATTTATAAAAGCAAGATGTGTTGCATGCTTTTAAAAAAATGTCCTAACAAGAAAGATTTAATGTTATCATGATGAAAAGTATTAGGATTATGCAGAAAATATTATTTCTGAATACAGAAAAACAAATTGAACAGAAAAGAATTACTTTTATAACTTATACAAAAACATTTATTTTCCTTAAGTAATGAGTATCAGTCAGAGTCTAAACAGGAAGATAGAAACACCTTCAAATGTTCAAAACAGAGAATATTAAATGTAGGAAATTGGCCAGGTAAGTAATGGAAGATACATGTGCCTAACAAGGGGCAGGGAGACGACCCAGAACTTAGTACCAGTAGGAGACCTCAACCAGCTGGAATACAGAGGCAGAGGATGAATTCCAGGAGCTAGATTACTAGATGTGAGCTAGAACTATACTGGGACTATACACAGGGCAACAAAACCATAGAGCAGACAAGAGCTGTGCCAGAGAAACTGACATAAAAAAAATTCTCAACTTCTTTTCTATCCCTACCACATTGCTTAATCCATCAGTGCCACGCTTTCACCAAAACCAGTCAGAAATTGGTGACATAGGAACCTGACAAATACATTGTGTGAGAATCACCCCTGCTGAAAGACAGAACCAAGCAGGGGAAGAAGAAGAATGATATGAGGGATAACAGCCTCAATAAGCTCAGTCATTTCCTGCCAGGTTTTGAAATCAAATTTATCAGACTTACAGAAAGGGAAAAAATATAATAAACAAAAAATAATAAATTGACTGTTCTATATACTTAGATTTTAGAAAATTTCAAACTCTCAGAGTTAGCAAATATTCCTTAATTACATTTTAGTACCATTTTGACTAATGCTTCAAAACAATAGGCAACACCAAGAAATATTTTTTCAAGAATATTTTTTTTCCTATTCAAAGTACCTTTTGAAAATTAATGAATAGATCATGTTTTATTCTCTTAAATTATCCATTCACCAAAAAAAGATAATGCAGCTCAGACCAATTTTCATAGTTGATTAAATAAGTATATGTACATTCCAAGTAATTTACAAATGTCTGCTTATGGGGAATAGTATCATGTCATGCAAGGGGTGAATTGAAATTTCTTTCATTGCTAAATGAGTCAACAGTTAGCCCAACTTTTACCTTTGGGTTGGATAATATAAATAAGCTACTTAACTCAAAATTACCCATATTCTTAAAACTCTATATTAAAAGAAATTAAGTCAGTAAAACAAAATGGCATTTTCTCCCAAAGTCCCTTATGTATAAACATAGCTCATAGTAGTTACCAATTTTATGACAACTTAATCATCTAAACATCTCATACTAATGTGTTTTTAATTCACATTGAAAAACAAGAAAAATACATTGCTGACAAATATAGTAACATTAGCATATTTATAAGCCAAGACTTTAAGCATCATAATGTAGTATTTCAAGATTTTCATGCTTTTAAAAGAGAAGTCACAATGACATTTATTGTAGTTCAAAATGGTCATAATATAGAGGATCATGAAAACATATTAATCTTGTTATTATGTAAACCAATAAAAATGCGATTCAATGTGACTAGATGTTAAACATCAAATATATTTTGAATTTGTTTTATCAATAAGATCTAGAAATCCCAGGGCTAACTCAACTGAAATAATTGTATAAATTTGGAAGAAATTATGTCCTTTAAACCATATTATTTCACATGTCTTACAAAGAAGAGAGGAATATATGTTAGAAAGATTGTTATGAGTTGAATTGTGTTCCCCAAAATTTATATCTTGAAGTCTTATCCATCGTTACCTCCGAATGTAACTGTATTTGGACATAGAGTTTTTAAAGAGGTAATTAAGTTAAATTAAGATAAGGGTAGCCCCTAACCCAGTGTGATTTGTGTCCTTACAAGAAGAGGACATTAGGATGCAGAGGAAAGCCCATATGAGGACGTAGGGAGTAGATGGCCATTTCCGAGCCAAGAAGAGAGATCTCAGAAGAAACAAAACCCATTAACACCTTGATCTCAGACTTCTACCTTCTAGAATTATGACAAAATTAATTTCTGCTGTTTGTGTCACTCAGCCTGTGGTAATTTGTTATGGCAGCCCTAACAAATTAATAAAGATTACAAATACAATGCATTTTAATAAAGAAAAAAGATAATTCCCATAATGATAATATACTCTTCTGTCCTAAATCCATGTCTCTCCTTGACTTGCATCTGCTAAAACAGTTTTGTCAACCAGGAGGCCTAAATTCTAGGCCCAGTTTTGGGCATAAAATTCTATTCTGCACTAGTTCATTGTCTTGTTGAAGGACCAATTTTATAAAACACTGAGCTATTAGGGTAGATATGATAATTCTTTGACTCGTTTCCAATTTTCAGATCATTATCAGCAACTGAACACTTCTCTGATGTCTTTATGTTTACATGTTATCATTATTTAGATATTATTTTTTAGATGTATTTATATTTTCATGGAATGAATGTCTAATTGAAAATGACTTTATGCCAAACATCAGCAATGTGGCAACAAAAAGGTCTCTGACTAGCTATCCATGTATAGATGCACCAAATGAACATTTATTCTATTCATGTGTCAATTTTCTCTGAGAGAAAGTCGAAAACTAGTTAAGGGACTCCTACCCACTCTGCAAATGAGAAAATATTCTCATTGAATGGGTAAGAAAAAGTAAGGCACACTTGGCCACAGGCCCTACCCAGGCACTGCACCATAAAATCTGGAAAAGAATCCTAGCTTTTCCCCATGGAAAGGAGGGTTTGAAATTCACATACACTGCCCTAATTCTAAGGTCCTCCATGATTTGGCTCTTAATTCACTAACTCTGGAAGCAGAAGAAATTAGGTGTACTCTTATCTTTCTAATCCATAGGAAAAACAGCCACAGTTTTATACAGGTATGTAAACACTTCCAGGAGCCCACTTCCCAGTAGCAGTGCAGAGAAGATTCTTGAAAACACAGTTCTCTGTTCCTACCAAGAAGGCATTTATTACAAACTTTTCCAGTGGCTGCTTGGTGGTCTGGCTTGTATGTAATTAACATGGAAGAGGTAAAGGGGCAGAAAAATAATAGCCCACCAGCAGCCCGAGGAGAATATCATCACTTGATGAGCAGTCAGTAATAATTCCAGATCTACCGATTCCTCCTAGGAGAGTTTTCCCACACCTCAAGTGCTCCAAGTTTTATAATTCCTACCCCAATGGAGTGCATCCTAAGCATCTCAGCTCTGGGAATAGCAGGGACTAGGCATATGTAAGTCTCCCTACATCATAGAACAAGAAGTAGTTTCAGACTGGTGTGCAAAAACTTCCAGGGGCTATCTTCTCGGGAGCAGTGTGAAAGAAGCTGGAATGTACAGCTCCCATTTTCCCTCTGGAATGGATTTATTGCGCACTCTTTCAGTGGCTGCTTGATGCTTTGGCTTTTAATGACTCTGTGTCAGAGAGCTAACAAGGCAGACACACAGTAGCCATTAGGCAGCCTGAGCTGGAGCTTGGCACCTCCTGTCCTTCTTCTCCTGTTTGCCCCAGTGATAAATTCAAGTCTACTCATTCTTCCTGGAAAGAGTTTGTTCACAGACTGAGTGCCACAACTTCTATACCTCCCACCCAAATGACTGTCTCCTTAACAACCTATTTCTGAGAGTCAATAGGGCTTTGCATTCATGTGTGGCCCTAGACAACAACAACAATAAAAAAAAAAATAAAAGCAAAGAAAGTGGACATGCAATTAGCTTATTTCCAGCAGCTATCTCCCTGGAAACATATGGTACCATAGATCATTGCCCCAGCTTAGTGCCCCAGCTTAGTGCAGAAAGAGTGGGAGATAAATGCCTGTGCTCAGCCTGTTACAAGATGTTTTCTATAAACCTCAGGGTGACTAAAAGCAAAAACCTTTAATAGATACACAAAAGATAAAAAGAAAAGACACAAAGCATACCACTATAAAATGCCATCAAATCACAATGAAAGAAATCAAGAGAGGAAGAAATGAGCAAAGGATATACAAAACAACCAAAACAATTAAGAAAATGACACTAGTAAGTCCTTACCTGTTAATAAGTACTTTGAATATAAATGGATTAAAGTCTTCAATCAAAGACATAGAGTGGCTGAATGGGCAAAATACAAGACCAAACTATATGCTGTCTACAAGACTAAT
This sequence comes from Indri indri, assembly GCA_004363605.1. NCBI lineage: Eukaryota > Metazoa > Chordata > Mammalia > Primates > Indriidae > Indri > Indri indri. The sequence continues at coordinate 4,715 of RJWJ010003680.1, read as the reverse complement.
TTGAGCTTCAAGAAAACTCATAGGCTGAAAGGGAAGGGTTGGGAAAAGATACACCATGCAAACAAAAACCAAAAGAAAGCAGGGGTAAATATATTTATGTAATACAAAATATATTTTATATCAAAAAATGTAAAAAGAGACAAACTCATAGTGATCACTTCATCAAAAGGATATAACAATTGTAAGTACACATGCACTCAAAATTGGGTAAACTAAATATATAAAGTAAACATTAACAGATCTGAAGGAAGACATAGATTGTAACAGAATAATAGTGTGGGATTTCAATGTCTCACTTTCAACAATAGATCATCTTGTCAGAAAATTAATAAGAAAATATTAGACCTAAACTACACTTTAGATCAAATGGATCCAAGAGACAAAGGCAGAACATCCCACCCCAAACAAACTTATTTTATGAAGCCAGCATTACCCTGATACAAAAGCTAGACAAAACACTTTAAGAACAACACATTGAGGCCACTATGCCTGATGAATAAAGATGCAAAAATCTTTAACAAAATAATAGCAAACTGTTTTAAGTGTACATTAAAATTGGATGGTCCACCACGAAAAAGTAGAATTTAGGCCTGGGATTCAAAGATGGCTTACCATATGCAAATCAATAATATGATCCACCATGTTAACAGAATGAAAACAAAAACACATATGATCATCTCATCCAAAACAGAAAAAAACATTTGACAAAATTCAACATCCTTTTATGATAAAAGCTTAATGCATATTAGGTATAGAAAGAAGGTTAACACAATAAAGACCATATAGGACTAGCCCACAGCTAATTGTATACTCAATGTTGAAAAGTTTAGGGCATTTCCTCTAAGATCACTAACAAGACAAGGATGCCCACTAGCACCACTTTTGCTCAAAATAGTACTAGATGTCTAGGACAGAGAAATTATTAACGAAAAAGAAATAAAAGGCATCCAATTAAGATAAAAAAAAGATTTTCTCTGTTTGTGACAGATCTCACAACATAATATTATAAAGAGAAAATCCTAAAAATCCCACCAAAAAACTTTTTTAGAACTGATAAAGGGACACAGTAAAGTTGCAGGATACAAAATCAACTTACAAAAATCAATAGTGTTTCTATATACTAACAAGAAACCATCTAAAACAAAGGTTAATAAAACAATTCCATTTATAATAGCATCAAAAACATGAAATACTTAGGAACCAATTTAATTAAGAAGGTGAAATATCTGTATACTGAATCCTATACAACACTGATCAAAAAATTAATAATATGAATAAATGTGAAGATATCCAATGTTCATGGATTAGAAGAATTAATATGGCTAAATTGTCTATAGTACTTAGAGTGATGTACAAATTCAACAATCTCTACCAAATGTCCCATGTCATTCTTCACAGAAATAGAAAAAAAAATCATAAAACTTGAATGGAACCACAAAAGACCCCAAATAGCCAAAGCCGTACTCAGCAAAAAGGACAAAGCTGGAGGCATTATATTTTTGAATTTCAAAATATATTACAAAGTTATAGGAATTAAAACAGCATGGCACTGTTATAATAACAGAAACATCAAACAATGGAATAAGACAGAAAGCTGATAAATAAACTTACACATATTCAATTTATTTTGACAAAAGCATGAAGAAGGAACAATGGGGAAAGGACAGTCTCTTTGATAAACAGTTTTGGGAAAACTGGATATCCACATACAGAATAATGAAACTGGACCCAATCTCAACTCCAAATTCATTAAAGCCTTCAATATAAGACTTGATACTATAAAACTACAAGAAAAACAAGCAGGAGAAAAGCTCCCTGATATTAGTCTGGGCAGTGATTTCTTGTGTATGACCCCAAAGCAAAAATAGACAAATGAGATTGTATTTTGAAAGTGTCTTCATTATTGAAATATATATGTAATAAGCTTGGATTTATTACTTTGTTCTCCTGCCAAAGCTACATGATACTATCTTCAGTACAAAATGCTAATAATCGTTTTGGTTTACTTTATTATATATGAAAATAATTACATAATAACTGCTATTGAATTTTATCTGTTGCATAGCCCAGGATTTGGAACCAACAAAACTGAATTATTAAATGTTGAATACTCATGTTACTCTTTATTTCTAGTATAAAATTTTTAATTTTATTTCTTTATATAAAAATATCATTTTTCTTATTTTTATTACATTGCATGCATTTCCGAATATAATACATTTAAGTTTTTTTTAAACAGCAACACAAGATGAAAAAGTTAAAGGTAAATGGCATGCAAATTAAAATGAAATTAAATCTTTTCATCCATCCAATTTCTAGCTGAAGTTTAAGGCTCTAGCTCTGATTGTTTGAATATGACCTTAATTATGTCATTCCACAATGAGTTCTCTTCCCTTTTAAGAAGTTGGTCTCTCACTTGTTAGGTAATTTATAGAAATTTATTATTTACATAAATATGGTAATGACAGGAAGATATAGGGCATATACTATGTACCATTCTCTGTTCTAAGTGCTTTGAGTATATGAATTCATGAAATCTCCAAGCAACCTTATGGAGTAGGTAAAATTATCATCAGTGTCTTACAGATAAGAAAATTAAGTCTTAGAAAAATTAAGTGTACTGCTCAAGATCATATGGTTAAAAAGTGCTAGAACTCAAACATAAATGTATATTTTTTATTGTCTTATAGATGTTTTACCTTTGTGTTTTTTTTTTTAATTTCAGAATCTTCCAGGGGTATAAATGTTTTATTTACATGGGTAGCTATTGTACTTATTGAATCAAAGTTATAAGCGTGCCCATCACACAGATAGTTAACATGTACCCATCAGGTTTGATTTCACCCATCTACTCCTCCCCACTCCTGCCTGAATGATTTCCATTGAGTTTTACTTCCATCTGTGCATATGAATGCTGATAGGTTAGCTCCAATTTAAGAGTGAGTAAATGTGGTGTTTGCTTTTCCATTCCTACAATATTTCACTAAGGAGAATGGTCTCCATTTTCATCCAGATTGTTGCAAAAAGCAATAATTCATATTTTTATAGCTGAGTAGTACTCCATGATATATATATACCACATCATATTAATCCACTCTTGAATTGATGGGCACTTAGGTCGATGCTACATCTTTGCAATTGTGAATTGTGCTACAATAAACATTTGAGTGCAGTGTCTTTTTGAAAAAATTACTTTCTATTCTTTGAGTAAATAACCAGTAGCGAGACTGCTGGATCAAATCGTAGGTCTAATTTTAGTTCTTTGAGGAATCTCTATACTATTATCCATAGAGATTGTACTAGTTTGCAGTCCCACCAACGGTGTATAAGTATTCCTTTCTCTCTACATCCACATCAGTATCTGTTGTTCTGAGATTTTTGGTAAAAGCCATTCTTATTGTGCTGATATCTCATTGTGGTTTTGATTTGCATTTCTCTGATGATTAGTGATATAGAGCATTTTGTCATATTTTTATTGAGCATTAATCTATCTTCTTTTGAAAAGCTTTTGCTCATGTCTTTTGCCCACTTTTTAATGGGATAGTTTGATATTTTTTCATAAACGATGAAGTAAAAATGGAAATCAAAAGGTTCATTGAACTAAATGACAAAGGTGACACAAGTTACCAAAATCTGTGGGACACAGCCAAAGCAGTCCTGAGAGGAAAGTTTATCTCCATAAATGCTTATATTCAAAAGTCAAAAAAATTACAAACAGACAACCTAATGAATCAATGCAAAGAACTGGAAAAAGAAGAACAGACCTACCCCAAACCCAGCAGAAGAAGGGAAATTATTAAGATCAAATCAGAACTTAATGAAATTGGCAACAGCAAAACTATATGGAAGATTAATAAAACAAAAAGTTGGTTCTTTGAAAAAATAAACAAAATTGACATGCCCTTGGCTAAATTCACGAAAAACAGAAAAGAAAAATCTCTAGTAAGCTCCATCAGCAACAAAAAAGGAGAAGATGCAACCAATGCCATGGAGATTCAAGATATAATTTATGAATATTACAAAAACCTTTATGCACACAAACTGGAAAATGTGGAGGAAATGGACAAATTTTTAGAAACACACAGCCTCCCTAGGCTCAACCAAGAAGAAATAGAATTCCTGAACAGATCAACATCAAGGACTAAAATTGAAACAGCAATAAAAAACATTCCAAAAAAGAAAAGTCCCAGACCTGATGGTTTCACATCTGAATTTTACCACACGAACAAAGAAGAACTGGTGCCTATCCTGCAGAAATTATTCCACAACATCGAGAAGTATGGAATCCTCCCAAACACATTTTATGAAGCCAACATAACTCTGATACCAAAACTAGGAAACGATGCATCAAAAAAGGAAAACTACAGACCAATATCCCTTATGAAAATAGATGTAAAAATTCTCAAAACAAAATTCTAGCTAACCGAATCCAGGTGCTTATTCAGAAAATAATCCACCATGACCAAGCGGGCTTCATCCCAGAGATACAGGGATGGTTGAACACACACAAATCTATAAACGTAATTCACCACGTAAACAGAAGCAAAAACAAAAACCATATGATTCTCTCAATAGACACAGAAAAAACATTTGACAAAATTCAATGACATTTTAGGATAAGAACACTTAACACAATAGGCATAGATGGGGCCTACCTATGATACAAGCCATATATGACAAACCCACAGCCAACATCATACTGAATGGGGAAAAAT
>RJWJ010003679.1:0-83584 GCA_004363605.1 Indri indri | reverse complement strand
CTCCTCGTCTGCCTTCCTGCTGCTCAGTGATGGGGTCCCACTGAGGCTCTGGTTTAAGGTATTCCAGGTTTCACGTCACACCCTTTGTTCCCAAGCTGTTTGTTCTGGTTTTTCTATTCATACTACATCACTGCCTTTTCTGTTCTGCAATCCTGTTTTCCTTCTTTTTGTTGTTAGTGTTTAAACAATTCATTTGACTGTTTCAACTCAATGTATCTTACCATTGTAACTCTATTGTTCATAGGGTCTAATTTCATGTTGTAACAACCAAGCACCTTTGCATATTTCTTACCTCTCTAGCCCTCAAAGCCCTAATTCTACATGTTGATTTGGCTTGTGAATATCTTCCTGACAAGGAAGAGGCCCCAGGAGTAAGGGTAAGGGGCGGGGTTGGGGGGTGGGGGGGGTAGTCATTTTAGAATTGAAATCCCTGCACTGACCAAGATTGCTTTTATGAAAGTTTTATGAAAGAGGATCTGTCTGATCCAGTGTCAAAGAATGACCATGCCCAAGGTGTGGCCAGTGTGGTATGGCCACTGATCACATGGAAGAATGATATTCATCCTGAGATGGAGAGCTTCTTAAATGTGGGCAAATGTTTCTTCTGAACCTTCAATTATTCATTTGAAAGCCTTCCAGTTGCTGGAGGTTGCTGTGGGGCAGGAGATGCATGGAAGTCCTTAGGCACCCATTTTTATGGAGCCAGGGTAGAGTGAAGCTTATGATGAAGAATGTGTACACACGTGCATGTGGAAATGTGTGTGTGTGTGGTACAAGGATAACACTGTATCTCAAGTAGTAACAATATTCAGAAAGACAAACAGAGCAGAGAATGACCTTGCCAATCTACGAATTTGATCACACCCATGTGGTCTGTTTCAGGCTTGTTTCAAAGTCCCTATTGTCCCCTCTTCCAATGCCCCCTAAATCTCCATCTGATCCTGCCCTAAAATCTCCAACTTTGGGATTAGTCCTCTGGGTATGGCTCTATAAGTTTGAGTTAACTGGCAAAAGTATTGTGTAGTAGCCTCATCAGCCATTAACACCTTGATGCCAATTGGCTTGTCAGACTGGGCAGACCAGAGCTGAGTGGTGGTGTCTGGGAGCCTTGCCTGCCATTAACACCTCCATGCCAAGTGGGTTATCAGACTGGGCAGCACTGGAGCTGGTTCTGTGGGGGAAGGGATGAGACATAAGCAACTTTAGAAGGGTGGAGACCGTTGTTGGATGAGAGCCCCCCTGGTGGGAGTCTCAGAGAAACACCCCAGGTAACACATAAGGGTGATTTGCTCCCCATGCCACCCCCCACCAGAACACTGATCACTGACTTGAATATTTAATGCTCCTAGTGTCTAAGAGTGAAGAGAAGAGAGGCACAGTACTGACATATTTTCACAGATTGATTTCAAAGGAAGGAAAAGGACAGGTCACTCTTGGGAGAGAACATTTCCAATGGGTTCCTCTCCTTCCTGAACTTTCGGGTTACACCTTCAAAGGTTTTGTTGTCCCTACCTTTCCATGCCGGCCGGCCCTGCCCAACTCCAGGTATTTACATTCGAACCAAACTTGTCTTTGCTCCCAATTGTAAAACCTTGGGCCGAAATATGACTAATTTTAACAGGTTCATACTAACTAATGGATAGTGTGTCCGGCAAGCCCACAAAAACTGGGTAGTTCTGTCATCTCCTTGTCTGTACTCCCAAGAGCCGTGATTTGCTGGGAGCTCAGGAAGCTTCAGGACCCCTCACCACCCAAGCCCTTTCCAAGGCCCTGTACTTAATTTTGTGTTTGCAATTTTGAGTTCCTAAGGAAGCCCCCCACCCTCACCCAACAAACTGCTTAAGCCTCAGGCCCCACAAAACCAGTGTCCACTCTCGATCATCGGACTTGGCCACAACTCAAAGGGAGCATGCAGCCAAATGTGCCTTTATCAGGGTCTTCATTTTAGTTGGGAAAACAAACTCCACAAGTTCTTCTGCTGCAATTTTCCCACAAACTAGCATAGTTGGCAACTTTATGTTGCCAGCCATTTATTTAATCGCCTTTTCTCCTCTGTTTCTCTTTTTTCTTATCCCCCTTTCTCCTGCATATTCTAGATCATTGTACTTGGAGATGTATTTACACCTACCTCTTCCTCACTGCCCCCCCCCCCACATGGGACACCAAAAGAGAGGGGAAGCGTTTCTAAGGGAAATATTGGTGTGCTGTCTTTGTTTTGTTTTGGTTTTTACAATGATTATGACTCTTAGGATCCATGCTCAGCTAATACTCATTTGAGTCCATTTTTGACTGAAGTCAGTTGGTATAAAACGACTTTCTTGACCAGCCTAATTAACCAAGCTGCCTAAGCATTGCAATGTTTAATTCCTTCATGTGTCTCAAACACAAACATTCTGGAAACTCAAATGACCCTAGTAAAGAATGGTATATCATCTTTGTGGGAGGGACATAAATTGTAACTCCCAGGATTATTATTATTATTATTTGATAACACATGGGGCTTATGCCCACACTCCCCTCCCCCCACCCCACGTTGGCCCAGAATGAGTTGAGAAAAGCCTGGTTTTATGAGACCAGCCAGTTAACTCTTGATAGTTTCAGTAAATTTTCTCACCCCTTACCCCTTGCCCTTGTATCTGTAATTCATCTTTATTCATAATGTGGTCTATTTAAAGCAGCACCTCTCAGCTGAGCGTAAAACGCAGTTTACTGGCGGCCGGCTTGAGCAAGGAAAATGTTAAACATTGCAGCAGGGTCTCTCCTGAATAGGACGTTTCTACTTAGGGCAAGAGAACCGTCCTCCGCGGGACCCACCAGCACCTCAGCTAACCGAATCACCCAAGTTTGCCTCGTATGGGAAGGCAGCGTGGGTGGGAGCATGTGGGTGGCATACCCCAAAAACCACAGTAATTGGAAGGGAAAGGAAGCAAATATCAATCAGTGATTCCTCAGCCAGCTACCAATCTTGGTTTCCAAGGGACTCCACCTTGGTGTCTTAAGAAGTAGCTACTTCCCAGAGACCTCCAGCAGAAACGACACGAATCCACACACATCTTGTTGCATTGAAAATTTCCCCGGGAAGGCTCTTGTTATCTGCCGGACTTTCCCGGCTCTCGGCCTCCCCAGCGGCCTGTGGGCCTGTCAACTAGAACGCTCCCAGCTTCTCAGCGCTTCCGTGGGAATGCGAACAGAAAGGGCTTAGAGAATGCAGGCCATGAAAGGTGGTGTTCTTCTGCAGCTCTCTGGGCGCCCCCCGTTTCCCGGAGTGCTGGGGATGCTGAAATGAGCTTCCTTGCTCCCCCAGCACCTCCCCCCACCGGGGTTCTGGCAAGATGGCTAAATGTTAGCAAATAATGCGTGCGGGTGGGGGACGCGGGGAGCACAAGGTGGGGAAGGCGAGCGGGCGAGCGGAGACCCGGGCCCAGCGGCCCCCCGCAGACAGGGCCGCGGGGGGCGGGGAGGGGGCCGCGGGGGCTCGCCGGAGCTCGCGGGGCCGGGCGCCTCCCAGGAAGGCGGGGAGGGGAGCGCCTGTTTACCCAGGAGGGCTGTGCTGATAGCACGTTCCTCGAGTTTACTTTGCTTTCCTTGAGTTTATTGTAAAGGGGTAAAGTTTTCGGATCCGTCACGTGACCCTGACAGGTCCTGCCTATGGCGCGGCAGACCACCCACGCCGAGGGCCATGGAACTGCTTAATAGAAACAGGCTTGTAATTGTGAGTCCGCGCTGCACTCCGCCGAAAGCCTCTGGCGGCCCAGCGCGCCGGGGTTTTTACACTTTCCGTTCCTTTTGTAAAGACGGAGGAGGAGGAGAAGAAGACTACGAAGACGACGAAGAAGAAAAAGACGACAGGGAAGACAAAGAGACTCGCAGCGACAAGGCAAGGGGGAGACGAAGGAAGACGGGGAGAAGACTGAGGAGCGGACGAGGAAAGGGGGGCCAGGAAAAAAAAGGAATTGATGTGAAATCCAAGCCCAGCGTCCGCGCCATCGGCACCCGCGCTCCGGGCAGGGGTTGACGGCCGGCTATGGTGAGTGCAGCCGGCGCGGCGGCCGCCGCCGCCACCTCGCCTTCGCCCTCGCGCGGCGTGCGCCCCAGGCGGCGCGGGGACGCGGGAAGCCCCGCGCCGCGGACGGAGGAGCGAGCACCGAGCGCCGGGCAGGAGGGGCGGGCCGCGCGCCGGGGCCGTGGGGCTGGGTGGGCTGCGCCGCCCGGGCGCGGGAGCGCGGGTCCGGCTTCTTCACGCTCTCCCGCACGGCAGGGGCCCCCGCCCCCAAGGCCAGCTCCGCGGGGCGGGGAGGGGGACTGGCTGCAGCGGGCCCGGCCGGGGAACAGCTCCGGGGGGAATTCTCACGGAGGGCGCCGCCTGGGATCCCATTTTCACGCTTGAAAGGTCGCCACCTTGGCTTCCGCTCATCAGCCTGGTGGTGGCTCCTGACTCGCAAAGTGGAGACAGAGCTGGTGATGGAAGGGCTGTTGCAGAGAGTGACAGCGCGGGGGGGAGGGCGGGGGCTCAGAGAGAGAGCGCGCGCACGGAAGCAAGTTCTCTCCGCTCGGTGGAGCTTTGCCCAGACCAGCTGGAGGGGACTGGCGCACGCTCTCCACCCACACCCTGGGCTCTCGGCGCTCCGCACCGATGCCTGGTTGGGTGGGACAACCGGGGCTAGGAGAGAAGCACCTTACCAAAACCCAGAGTTCCAACACTCACTTCCCCGTCGACGCTGGGGGGAAAAAGGGCCAAAGAGGCTTTTTGGGTTGTGTAAGGGGCCACGGGTAGGAGAGGTATGTGTTGACTCTTGCTCACGGATTCGGGCGCTCTGGTGCCTGCCACTCATTAAAGAGGTGGGCGGCTAGCCCAGTGCTGAGAGTGTTGTGTGCAGCTTAGGGGAGCCTGGAGGTGGGCCGGACTGATGCAGACCCTTATAGACCCGTTCCCAACTCTGGGACCACAAGACCCCTAGAGACTGGCTTGCCTCTGGGTGACATGTGCTATGTATCTACATATTTAAGTTCATGTTTAAAATGATGCCTAGTGTGTGCATTAGCAGTAAGTCCAAAGTTTTCTGATGTTAATTTCCATCACCTAAGAAGAGCCATATGGATTTGTTGTCTATGGAAAACACTCAGAGACCTCTGTTTTCCTGGACTTGGGAGAGAACATCTTCCTCCCTTTTATCCTTCCTCCCTGGGGAGAGCAAATGCTAAAGAACTAGACATAAATAATAAAGACCCACAATGGGTGGCTCTAAATATTAGATAATTGGGTCACCGAGGTCTTGAACTACTACAATCGTCCTTTTTCAGCAGTCCGTGTGTTCAAAATTTTTAAAAACTTTTAAATTTATTTATTTATTGGCTACAGTATTTCAACATGCAATTAACTCCCCCTACAAAGAAAGACATTACTTTTTGGTGTCATTCTTTGTTACTGAAACTTATTATTTCTGGGTGGTACCTCCGGATAAATTGTTGCCTCAGGTGCTTTGTGTACCCATGTTGTAAAACAAGGGGCTTTCAATTGTGAGTTTGTGTGTGTTCCAGTTGTCACCCAGCTTCCTTCCACAAGGCTGTAAAATGTCTTTGAATCCATGATCTTTTTAAATTAAAATGTTGACTGAAGGTGGACACCAATATCTCCATCATCTTAATATGCCCATTCTCAATTCGGGTTATTAGCTTCATTTCAAACTCACTGTGAGAGGTGTATCTAATTTCTGGTTATAATCTAGTCATAATCTGACAAGCTATTTGAACAGGAGTTAGACCCATTTGGAATTATTTTGTGGAAAAAAAAGGCTGTTTTATAAATTGTCATCAACTTTCTACAGATAGAAAAACTGACAAGGTAAATCCATATGGATTAAAATATCTGTCTTCTCTGTTTTTATCCTCATTCCTATCTCTCTCTCTCTGCCTCTCTCTCTGTCTCTGTCTCTCTCTCTCTCACACACACACCTTTTATTTTCTCCAGCCTCTGCCACAGTGTATAATGCCCTATTGAGACGTGTAGGCGTGATGTGTAAACCGGATTAGCAGTATGAAAGAAAGACACACAATAAGCTGGAATTGTTTTACTTCCCTTTCATTTCTCATGCCTATATCTCTAATAAATTTGTTGCTCCAGCAGTGGGTCAAAGGGATCATGTTGCTCAGCTTCTTTTTCATGCAAGACCCAATGGCAGAGATCACTGAAATGAATGGTGTGCCTTCTGCCAAACTCAAAGCTTGATATAGATATATTAGATGGAGATAGAGAGGTGAGGTGAGAGAAGGGTGGGAAAAAATGTTCAAAGTCTGGGTCTTTCAAGAATACACCTCTATCCATTAAAATAAAGCAAAGTGGTTAAGAAGACATTTAGAGAAGGGGGAATCAAAAGGGTCAATGCTATTTTCTTTCAAATTCATAGTATGCTCTGAACATTCTCTTGGCAGTTGGTGACATTCTTAGCAAGAGAATACCAGTAGCTTTTGGCAATGCGTAAAGTCTAATTCCCCTTTCAAGCTAGTATTTAAACCTGGAGTAGTCAATGTGGGGATTTCTGGGACCTTCTCAGGACACTCCCCTCTGCTGCGCTTCCCACCCCCGGATCACTGTAAGCTCAAAAAAATGCCAGTGCTCCCGGGTTTGTGGGGTTTGTGCTGTAGACCCTTCATTTACTCCTTTGTGGAGTTGAGAGCAGCTTCCCATTAAAGGAGATCAGGGGTAATTAGCAGCATTATTTTGACAAGTTGGCTAGAGCTGTTCCCTTTCCTCCAGCCTGGGGAGGAGGGAAATAAGGGGAGGAAACAGAAGGTGGAAGGGAGAGGGGAGGGGAGACAAGCCCAGTGGTGTTAGATTTTGTGGCTGCTGAATCTTTTTTCCCCCTCCTCCCTGAAACCTTTTAGACTCATTTTCTACCATCACCTTTTAAATAAATACAAGAGCTGCCAATGAGAAAATAATAAGGCATTCTTAGGGAGCCAAGAAAATGTGGCGGATGGTGGCATATTGGCTTCAGTTGAGTCAAGACTCAACCCTCATCCAAGGTACCTGCTTGGAACTGCTCAGGCCCTGGCCCCTCACTCACATCCTGTATCCTGGGCTCCCAATGCATAAATAGAATACTACATCAAGTCTCCAGTTCCTCTCCCCATACCGCCCTCTCAACAAGAATACCATGGGACTTAATGTAACTTTTGCAATTCTTTGCATTTCTGGAAAAGAGTGTTAGTAGACAAAATGTCACAAGAATGTCAGTAGACAAAATTGTAAATGGCCACATGGTCAAATCACTGGAATACATTAAACCCTTTATTCATTTATAGTCTGTAAAAGTTAGTCAAATTACATTGGATTTTAAAGACCCATTTGGTTTGATCTGAGAAACCAGTGAAAGTTAAATCTCATTGTGGTTTTTCATAACTCCACCAAGTCTGGCTCCCACAATTGCTTACTGTTGGAACATCCCAATACAAAGGGCAGATGCTTTATTTCAGTGTCATCATTTGGATAATCTGATGTCATTTTTTAAATGTGTGTGGTGTGGCCATGGATATTTGAAGTGTTGGAACACAGAAGGGAGGAGAGAGTTTACGGAATCTATTTTGAAAAGTACAGACTCCAATGAGAAGTCTTGGATCGTGATTGGGAGACAAAAATGACAATTTATGCATTGAGATGAACTTTACTTGGAAACGGGAAATGGAACACTCAGCTCTTGCTTCATAGAGTCTGGCAACTCCTGCTGGTTGATAAGGCCCCAAGTTCTCACTTATTTGGTAGCTATCACAAGGGGCGCCAGGAGGCAGAAAGGCCATTAAAGGGACTTTTTTTCCTACCAGACACCTTAGCAGGCCTGGCTCCTCCAATCAGCATCATCTCAGGTCTGTGGAATCCTTGTGGTTAGTTGACGTTAACAAACCTGGTGTGGCACAGCGGTCCCCTGCACAGGGCATGCATATTAAAGCCAACAATGCTTACAAATGTAAATAAGGGCAGATTGATTAGGAACAACATTATCGCTGGGAATGTCGCACTCGCATGCATCAGCAATGAGGCAAATTGGGGGCAGCCTCAGCCCTGACCACCCAAGTCGAGCAGGCTTTTACTCTGGCTCCTCTTCCCTTTCTTAAAACGTTACAGAAACAAGGCCAATTAGATCCTCAAAGTAATTCATCTCTGTGTATGAAAAAAGCAGACCACAGGGGAAGCGGCGGGTGGGGGTGATGGGGAGATTAAGATAGCGCTTGTTAGAGCCGAGGCTCAGGATTGCGTCCTGGAACCAATGGGTAGAATTTACAGGCCGGGACCATTGTCTGAGATGCTGAAACGTTAACCTATCAAACAACGAGGCGAGGGAGCTCAGGGCGCTGAAAACCTCCCGGATCAACGTTCAAAACGTTTAGGAATTAAGTCAAACTGAGGGGAATGAGTGGAAGAGACTTTGCCATTGAAGCGATGCCCATGTGGCAGTAGGCAGGAGAGGGCATGTAGCTGCGCAGGGAGAGTAATATGGAACCACTACGTGCACACAGTCTATAATTTCATTCTAGAATTCCATAATCCAAGTAACTACCCTGAAATTCCTATAATAAAAGATTGGGACGAAATATTTTGGTCTGAAACGTTTGTAAAGAAATTTAAAAAGACAAACAGCAATGTGTCCATGGCTACATGGTTACCTTACCTTGCCATAGCGAGCCTCAAATATAAAAAGGCTGACAGGTAAAACTAGGGGTACCACCCGCCAAGTGTTTAAAAAACAAATTCCAGAAGCAAGCACGAAATGGTTTGACTTGAAATGTGTGCAGAACTGTTCGGTAAGAAAAGCCAGAATAGTAAACCACTTTCCCCGGTTTGTGCTACCTATCAAACATAATAAAGATGAGGATTATACTCAAAGGTTAAATTGGCTATGTGTCGAGCCCAGTTTTTCTGTGCTATTATTTATTAATGTGGTGTCATTTTCATTGCTCGGTGCTTGCCTTCCCTTCTGGATTTTAGCAGCTATTCCCTGAGCCACTCACAAAATCACGTGCTCCCTTAGGCGTTATGAGTTTTGAATTTCCGCGCTGGCCGGGTACTCAGGTCCTCCTCCTGATCCGGTGAACACCCTCAAACTTCTACTCTGTCTTTATTCTCCAGGACACCCTACCCTGCCCCAGGTACAGCACACGTTTTGCCAGTTCGGGATTCAGGGAGGAGGGCCTCCCAGTGAAACCAGGAAGGAGGGAAGGTGGCTAGGCTGGGTTGGGAGGGGAGAGATGGGGGAGGAAGAGAAATGGGTGAAAGAGGAGAAAGGAGAAGGGAGAGGGGAGGAAGTGGGGAGGGGGAGACCGCCGGAGAGGAAGGAAGGGGGCGGGGAAAGCTGGCGGACAGGCCCCCTGCGGGAGCCGCGTGGACCGCCCCGGTGGCCGGCGCGCCCCGCAGCAGCCCCTCGCGGGCCGGGGCCGCCAACGCGGGGCCGCTGAATGGGAAGAGACTCGTGCGCGCAACCATTGGCCAGCCGCGGGGAGGCCGCGCGGCCATTGGACAACGTAAGGGGGCTGGTCCGCCTTCAGGAATGTACTACGGCGCGTCCGGCACGTCCGTCCGCGCCGGCGGGGCGCGCGCTGCGCCTCGGCTCTCGGGAGACGTCGCTGGGGGCGAGGAGCCCGCCCGGCGCTGGCGCAGCGCACCGACCTTCCTACCTGCTCTGCAAAGGCCGCGCGGGCGCGGGGTGTCCCGGATCCGTGCGCGGGCACGCGCGCGCGCTCAGGGCTCCCGGCCCGAGGTCACATGGCCGCGTGGGCTCCGCCTTCTCCCCCGCTCCTCCCCCTTTCCCTCCATCTGGGTTTCTTTCTTTTCCTTTCCTTTCTTCTTTTTTTTCAATGAACACACACCGTGTGCATCTTAAAGCCACACCGTCCCATTTCACGGCTTCGGTCGGCTTCTCGCTACCGCGGGTCCTTGTGCAGTTCAACCCTGTTTTTAAAAAAAGAGAAAAAAGAAGAAACAAATACTAAAATGAAGCAGAATCAAAGGTTTGCGGGTCTGCTTCCTACCACAGGGAGGAACTTAATAACTTGCAAACGTAAGAGAAACACACCCCACTTTCCAAAAGCAATTTTTTAAAAAAATAAAAAGCGTAGTTGTATAGACGTCTCTGCCCCCAAAGGGTCGCGTGTTTTGTTCCTCAACGGAAAAGCAAATCCCCAGGATTTCTTGGTGACACTGGACGCAGTGTCGGGACAAATTCTCGCTATCCGCACACAATTTGTTTCAAATGAACTTATTCTCTCCTAAGTCATGCTATTATTAAATATAATAATTGCATACTGGTTTTTGGAAAAAAATGCATTTAAAATTGTCTTTATATAAGGATGTGGTTAATAAAAAGGGGGGTCCAAATGAACCCCAAATAATCAGGAAATCTTTTCTCTCTCGAGGAAACAATTCCGCTTTTCTGGGTTGTTAAAAGGATTCTGTTTCTGTTTTACTTATGTCACATTAAAGATTCAGATTGAAACGCCTGTGGCTCCACGAGACTGCTTCGGTGTCTGGATTCCACGTTTATAGAACACTGACTCCTTCAAACCAGGACTGTGCTGTGTGGGGTTTTTGTTGTTTTTTTTTTAGGGGGGAGAAAGGGGGAAAATTTTAAGAAAGGGTGGCTTTTCCCAACGTCCTTGCTTTCCTCTTTAACTTTCCATTTTGTTTATCTTAATGCGAGGCGTTGTTCCCTGCGAGAGCCTAAGTCTTCCCTTTAGTTAGAAAAGAGAAGAGGGGAAAAAAAATCTGGCACACACTGGCGCACTATCCACCACCCTGTCATTATTGGTGCAGGCCTGGGAATGCAAGCCGGACCTCCCAGTATTTGCTGCAGCTTGAGGCCAAGGTACCTCTGAAAGGGTTTTCTTTGAGGAATTTCAGAAATTGTTTAAGCGCTTAAAAAAAATTACATTTACCCCCGTGTCTATCGCGAGGCAAATGCGCGCGTGTGTGTGTGTGTGTGTGTGTGTGTGCGCGCGCGCGCGCGTGCGTGTGTGCGCGCAAAGGGCATCTCACAAAAAGAAGACACAGTTGAAAAGAAAACGAATAAGAAGGGAGGGGGGGAGCATTCCTTAATGGAAGTATTGCATGCGAGAAGGTTGGCGCTCTCGGAGGCTCCCCCCGAAGCCCGGGACGCACACTCTGGGGTTGCCTACCTGGGTGGTCTCTCTACTTTGGTGAGCTGTTGCTAAGCAGCTAATAATAGTCATGTTTGCTGAGTAATTTCTGCCCTCCGCGAGCCAATCGCGTCGCAGAAACCCAAGCCATCTGACAGCCCCGGGGGCGGGAGCTCCAGCCTTTTTCTCTTTCGCTCGCTCTCTCCCCCTCCACCCCCTCCCCTCCTCCTCTTTCTCCAAATGGAGAGAGTTCTTTTTTTTCTTCTTCCATCTCATCTATTGAATCAAGGAGCTGCTGCGGCCGCTGCCCGCTGCACACACACAGAGCGGAGTCCCCAGGTCCCGAGAGCCAGAGAGGCGCGCTGCACTGGGGCAGAATGGTCCAGCGGGTTGGCGAGGAGCACAAGAAAGCAGAGTCCGGGACCGAGCAGCTACCGCGAACGCAGCAGCCAGAGCCCGAGCAGCCTGAGCAGCAGCTTCAGGAGCCGCCACCGCCAGCAGCAGCGGGAGCAGCGGCAGCTGCCCCGGCCAGGCAGCGCTGAGACCCGCCGGGCACCCTCGGACCCCGCGGCGGCGGCGGCTCTGCGCTTACACTCCGCGGCCGCTCGGGCGACCCGGGAGGCGCCGAGGGAGCCAACGCGGCCCGCGGGAGCGGCGGGGATTTGCTGGCCCTTTTTGCAGTGAAGGGGTCGCAGCGCGGCGCGGGGGGCGGGTAGGGGGAGTCGGGGACCGCGAAAAGCGCCGCCGAAGCGCCCGAAGGACAGGCTCGCTTGGCGCGCCGGCTCTCGCCCTCCCGCGAACTGGATGTGGGCAGCGGCGGCCGCAGAGACCTCGGGACCCCCGCGCAATGTGGCAATGGAAGGCGCAGGGTCTGACTCCCCGGCAGCAGCCGTGGCCGCAGCGGCAGCAGCGCCCGCCGTGTGAGCAGCAGCAGCAGCAGCAGCAGCAGCAGCAGGTCTGTCAACCGGAGCCCAACCCCGAGCAGCCTGCAGCCAGCACCGTCCTCGCGAGCCGAGTGCCCAGGCGCGCCGGGAGCCCGCAGCGGCGGCAGCAGCGCGCCGGGCCGCTCGGGAAGCCTCCGTCCCCGCGGCGGCGGCGGCGGCGGCAACATGGCCTCGGCTGGTAACGCCGCCGAGCCCCAGGACCGCGGCGGCGGCTGCAGCGGTGCCCCGGACCGGCCGGCTGGCGGCGGGAGGCGCAGACGGACCGGGGGGCTACGCCGCGCTTCCGTGCCGGACCGGGACTATCTGCACCGGCCCAGCTACTGCGACGCCGCCTTCGCTCTGGAGCAGATTTCCAAGGTGCATTTCAGACTGTCCTCTCCTCAGTCCCACTCTCTCTTCCCTCCTTTTTCTCTTAGGGATCGCCCCCGCCACACACACACACACACACACACTCTCTCTCCCTCCAGGAAAAGAAGCAGACAAGTGGGGATAGAAAAATTCAAATCCTCCCTCTGGTCCTGGGAGGAAAGGGCTGTCTGAGGTCCGCAGGGGGTGGAGGGGTGTGTGTCTGCGTGTGTGTGTGTGTGTGTGTGTGTGTGTGTGTACACGCCCTCCCCGGCGTGCCTTTTCCGGAGAACTAGAAAGCGCTCCACAGTGGACCACCTCGAGGACGGCCGCGGCAGTGCCCTGCCCCGTGTCCCCTGCCCTGGAACTCCCTCCTCCTGCACCCCTGTCCCTATTTGCAGCCTAAACCCCTGTAATGCTGCCACATTTCTTAACATCTTGGAGGGGGAGGCGGAGTGGAGAGAGGCGGAGAGAGGAAGGGGGGAGGGAGCCGAAATAAAGGTGGTTTCCTTTTTTGGCAACCGGTTTTGCTTTTGTTGAGCATGAAATCTCTGCTCCCTTAAAAATTATCCTCAGAAAAAGACATCCCCCGTCTTCTTTTCCAGTTTTTGAACTGCCTCTCCTCAGAACTTGAGAGAGGAGGAAAAGTTGTAAACAAATCGCCACCTTAAATTCGCGGTGCGGGTCTGCCGAGCGCCCGGGTTCATTGTGTTTACGAGGCTCGCTGAAATGTGTGGAATCCAGGGAAGGCGAGCACCCAGACGGGGGCCCGCCGGGGCCGCGGCCAGCGCCGGGGAAACGCCGCTGCCCAGAGCAGCCTGCGCCCAGTCAGGACCCCCGCCTGCGCCGGCGTGGGCCCTTCCCCTGTGCACTCGGCTGTTTTTTACGTTTAACCTGAAGGGAAGGGAGAGGAGGGAAAGATCCATGTGGCTGCCCTCTTCCGATCACAAATATTGTCGTAAGTTGCAGATGGCTGCCCCACTTCCTAATTCGGCTCACACAGCGTCTCCTAACGCTATGGAAATGCGTCGAGAGTGAGCTCCGTTGGCCGCGCTCACCACGTGGATCCCCACTTACTACCAGTGAAGGCGGGGGTCTGGTTGGGGGAACCCTAAATACATTGTTCCCAAAGTGCGCTTGCCCCCAGCACCCGTCCCCGCCGGGGCACCCCGAGAGGGGTGACGGATGGAGCAGGACTTATAGGAAAGGGGGACGTGGGTTGCTAGTTCGTAAATGTTGAGCTTCATCACTGGGTTGACGCCGCCCCTCCCTTCCCAGGTCTGGGGTGAATACTGCTTGTGTGGAGTGCCTCTCCTCGTGCTTTGGCTTCCCCTTCTGTTTTGCAGCCCATCCCCCAGCACCCCAAGTCACATTCAGGGATGCTGCTTAGGCCGGCGTGGGGGCGCCCTGCTGCTCCCGAGGTGCAGCTCCCACGCTGCAGCCAGACTTTGATTTATGACCGAACCCCCCCACGCTGCTCGCGTTCCCTCGAGCCCGCCTGGGTACCAGTGTCGAGGAAGAGTCCCTGCGCCGCGTCCGCCCGGGCCCCCACGGCTGTCGGGGGATCACCGGGCGGATGCGCGCGAGCGGGCGTGGGCGCGCGGGCCGCGACTCCCCGGCGCTCACTCCTCCCTTCTGCTTCGTCCCCAGGGGAAGGCTACTGGCCGGAAAGCGCCGCTGTGGCTGAGAGCGAAGTTTCAGAGACTCTTATTTAAACTGGGTTGTTACATTCAAAAAAACTGCGGCAAGTTCTTGGTTGTGGGCCTCCTCATATTTGGGGCCTTCGCTGTGGGATTAAAGGCAGCTAATCTCGAGACCAACGTGGAGGAGCTGTGGGTGGAAGGTAAGAGACCAGCGCCCGCCGCTGCGCCCGCTCACCCCTCAGTCGGAGCCCCAGTCCCTTCCTTCCGATTGATAAAGATATTTGCCGGCATACACCTAGAGCCTGGCCGTGGCCAGCGAAAACCCCCTGCCCACACCAGGGGGAATTGTTTATTGTTTGGGCGCCTGGCCAGGAGCCAGGCCCGCCCGACAAAGGCCGCGCTGTAATCTACTCGGGGCGCCGCGCTTTGCTAGGTGTTGTGGGAGAGAGTGGCGAGGGCGGGCCGGCGGGGGCGCGGGGCCCCTCCGCGGGACAGACCACTTCGCACGGCCGGGGGCCCCGGGGCCTGCAGCGGCCGCCGCCGCTCGCCTCGGCCGCACCCCGAGACGCGGCCAGGGGAAGGCCTCTCCTGTTCTGGCTCCCCAGTTCGGCTTCCTTCCCTCCCCCACCCCCACCCACCGCGTCCAAAGAGAAAGGAGTGGGGGGAGAGAAAGGCCACCCCTCGGGCTGGAGGCAGTGTGCGCGCCCCCGGCGGCCTCGGCCGCTGAGCTGGGGAGGGGGGGCGGGGGGCGGGCGCAGCGCGGGCCTGCGGAGGCGGCGGCGTGTGTGGTCCTGTTTTTGGACAGCTTTCAACTCTGGGGGAAGAAAACATTTGTCTCAAGGTACAAAAAAAAGGGGGGAGGGGGGGAGGAGTTGAAAAAAAATAGTAAAGCTCGAACTGGAACGCATGTTTGCAAAGTAGATTAATGTTTCCTCGCGGGTGGGGGCTTTTTAAATGGCATTATTCTGGGGGAAGGCTGCATTTTTCGAGCTGAGAAAAGAAATGTGTTTTAAGAACGCGGGTTTGAAGGGAGGGGCCACAGGAACCCTCTGACGTGTTTTGCCGGTCTTTTATCCACGCTCCTCAATTTGGGGGTTATTGAGGCCTTTCTTAGAAAAGCAGCTGTAAATTTAAAATAGATATTTTACCCCAAACGGAAACATTTTACATTCTTCTGGTGATACAGATTGTTTTGTTTTGTTTTCTTCAATTGTTTTTTTTCTTTTTCAAAAATCTTTTTGGAAAGTAAGGAATCCTGCTATTTGGAAACATTTTAACCCCAAACACTGCTTTGGGCATCTCTTAACTTTGCAAGGGGGTGGGAATGGGGGGTGTCGAAGTAATTATGTAGACATCTCGAACCGAAATATCTGGAGCATTCCTAGTGAAAGCTAGGTAAGACACAATTTGGAAGCTGAAGATTTATGTGTATAATTGCTTCAGTGATCCCTTTCCGGATGCTGTTGGAGACTAACCTTGGAAAATATTTTGTTAATCTTGCCTTGTTTATGAAGATTCAGCTTGCAGTGTTTTGCAAGCCTATGGTGGAGTATTTAGTTGAGAAGTGACAATTAAAATAATAGTCCAAATAATTAAGACAAAAAAATTCCTGCCTTAAGTAGCTTGGTAATTAATACAAAAGTGTTCTTTGGATTGAATCCATAGGGTAATTTACCTCACTTCAGTGCTTCAGTGTCATTGGTAGATAAAAGAAGGGTTTTATGGAGCACCTATAAATGCCCTTAGCAACAAGTTTCCTGAGCACCTGTTATGTCCCTAGCACTGTGTTAGGCACCATAAGGGAGGGACTCTGAAGTGTGTGAGACACTGGACAAATGCATGCAATAAAACTGCTACAATTCAACACATTTGGATTAAATTGGGGTTCACAGTTGAAATGGGCTGTGAAAATTAAATGAAAAAAAAAGAGCTCCCGTGGAAGTGGTGACGCAGACTAGGGGCTGGGGACACCTAGCCAGAGAGGAGGAGGAAGAAGGGCATTTTAGGCAGGGGACGCAACACCAGCAGGGGCGGGAAAGGGAAGAAGAGTCAAGTGATGGCCTCAGCTTAGTGGAGGGATGCCAGCTGGCCCCAAGTAGTTTGGAACGGTGTGATTGGCTAGACTAGGGGAGCTACCTTGGGTTCTAGGACAGAGTGGGGGATGGGCACAGGAGGTCCCTGCTTGTCCATATGTTCACTTTCCACCACTTGGGCCAACCCATATTTGTTGCCAGTCCATGAGGATGACAAAAGATGATTTTGTGTAATTGTGAGCATGAGTTTTCAGTAGACCTCTAACAAGTTTAAAGAGAGGTAGTGTGATTTATTTTCTTAACATTGCATATTTCTAGAAATAACTATGTTTTTGCATAATATAACTCATTTCAAGTTCTGGAAAGTAGATGAACATCCTTCCTAGCAGTCTTAAGTGGGCTTCACTAGTATGATGAGAGGGAGTTAAGGAGTGAAGCGTTTTTTTTCCCCCAGTAGATGGGATGAGGACATACCTAAGACCTGACACTCACTTTCCTTACTTTTGGCCTCTGAGCACTTTCTTCATTTCTGCTTTGGCAGCTTCAGCGTGGCTCACTCACTGGTTCTTGGGCCAAATATTATTTACTCAATACTAATGCTACCACTTGTTGAGCAACTGCCATGTACCAGGCATTTATTATATATTTCACATGACTTGTAACTCAGTAAAGTAGCTATTATTATCTTTATCTTATTTTTATAACATGATAGTTTGTGTACTGTTTTTATGTATAATAATTGTTGTCCCCTTTTACAAATGAAAAATATGGGGTGTCTGTGTTCCTCTCCATGTCCACTTTGCCTACTAATGACTTAAATCACTTGGTCTCCTATTGCCTTGGCCTTGATCTGTCATTCATTCATTCATTCTGTGCTTGATTACTCTCCTGGAGAAGCAGCAGCAGTTTCATAAATGCAAGTAAACCCAACCAGGGATGCCACCATACTGGTTGCCTAGGCTACAGTGAATGCTGAGGGTCACAGCAACCTCAAACTCCTGGGCTCAAGCAATTCTCCTTCCTCAGCCTCCCAAGTAGCTGGGACTATAGGCACGAGCCACCATGCCTGGCTAATTTTTTTGTTTCTATTTTTAGTTGACTGGCTAATTTTTTCTATTTTTAGTAGAGATGGGGTCTCACTCTTGCTCAGGCTGGTCTCAAACTCATGAGCTCAAGTGATCCTCCCACCTCAGCCTCCCAGAGTGCTAGGATTACAGGCGTGCCTGGCCCCACCATACAGTTTTACAGTTTGAATTTTAATTGAGAGTAGAGGTACTTATGTAGAGATCTTGTTTATGATATAGTGAGCTTAGTATTCATGCTAGTAGTAAGTAGTGTGAGCATTTGCTTTGAGGAGGAAGAATTCCCTGCTGTCCTAGACTTCAGTAAAGGTCAATAATTGAAATGAATAACAGCTCCAAATTTAGATTCCTTTTGTGCTTCGATCTCTTAGATAAATTCCTCATCACTGTTTGCAAAGAAGTCTGTCAGATGGTGCGTTCTTAGTAGAGTCTGTAAAGGTTCTGGGCATGAACTTTTACATGAGTTGGGTATGAACTGAATGCTATGCAAACCGAATGGATAGAGGTTGCGTATTTCCCTAGTTAAAAAGCAACAGAAGAGAGGACAGTGTGAGAGTTTAAGGGGAGAGGAGTACTGAGGGCTGGATAGTTTGGGGAAAATGCTGTTTCTCCTGTGATTTAAAGAATGACATATATATGTATCAGTTGCCTGTGTGTGTGCGCGCGTGTGTGTATGTATGCACAGAGATTTACTCTGTGTATCCTCTTATCTTCCAAAATAATGTTAATGTTATCTTTTTAATACAGCCAGCAAATTAAAGGGATCTTCTCGATAAGCTGTATTCGATTTGACTTTCATGCTTTGTTTAACATGCTGGGGAAATGTGGCTTTATAAAGATAATTTGAATATATTAGCCACACTGTGCAGACCAATCTGTGCTAGATAAGATAGATTTTATACATATATGTATACAGATATGTGTATATATATATGGCATTGGTGATAATTCTTTTTTTGTTTTTTGGCTGTAAAAATGTTCATACAATGATTGCCTTTTAAGAAACTGTCAGTTATATGTTGGATGCCAGCTGATGTTTTAGGGTTATAGTATTTGAAAGTAAAATGTCAAATCTAGCTTACTTGTGAGCAGAGTAATGAGGTTTGGTAAAGAATATGTGGAATGATGCAACGGACATCTATTACAGAAACACATGATGGTGGTGGCAAGGTGGCGGAGAGACTGTCATTTAAAAATAAAAACATTCGTTTAGAAACATGTTCTTAGTACCTACTCTGCACCAGGTGCTTCATGAAGCTTCAGAGAGATGTTGGTGAAAAGCCACAGCCCCTGCCCTTGGGGACCTCCATCCAGCAGGCGCACAGACTGGTGTGCAGGGATGCAGTGCTAAGGTGGCAGGGAAATTGGGGACACCTTCCAGGATGTCTCTGAAGGGGAGGAGGCCTGAGCCAGGCAGAGGGCGGGAGGGGTGGAGGAGGGGAGGGATTCCAGGCAGAAGGAACAGCATAGGCAAAGGCTCAGAGAACAGGTCCCTGAGGTTGAGGTGGGAGCCAGCAAGCCTGGAAGGTCTGTAAGGGTCATGAAGGTCTCCTGCATGTTTGGCTGGGAGGCTGCCAGGTCTTCCTGCTAGCTATTCTTTGCTTGTTTCATAATTTGGCTTCTAGTGTCCTCCCTAAAACTACGAGCACTTTCTCCTGGATCTCTCTCTTCCAGCCACAGAAAGGAACTGATTTATTTTTTAATTTTGCCCATTTCTCCATTGGCATTTCCTTTTTGTTTGGCAGTTTTATCCTCCTATCTTCCTATCTTTTCCCCTTCATATCAAACCCCAATTCCAGCCCTCTCTCAGACACAAATTTGTTGTCAAGATTCTCCAGTGACAGAATGTTCATTTATCTCTTTGCTTTTTGTTTTTTTTGAAAGCTTGCCCAGCCCCTGGCCTCCTTTTCTGCAAAGGGTAACAGCCTTGAAATGAATCTATATTGCCTTGGTGTTTGGTTGTTACCGGTGCTGAAGGCCAGCATCTAGGTAGGAGGATGGAAGTTGTGGCTTCATTTTTTTTTTTTTTAAAGAAAAATGGAAGAATGTTTTTTTAATGCATGCTAGATGTATGTAAGTGCTTTCAAGTTTGTACCTTGCTAGCATTATGCCTTCAGTGTTCTTGAACTGAACTGAGGCCATTAGTTGTCAGAGATAATTGAGCTTTACCACCCCTGCGATTTAGAGCAAGTTCTTGCGACTTTGGTACTATTGACATTTTGGGCTGGATAATCTTGTTTTGGGGGCCTGTCCTGTGCATTGTAGGATTTTTAGCAGCATCCCTGGCCTCCACCCACTAGATGCCAGTAGCACCCTCCAGGTTGTGACAACCAAGATGTTTCTGTTTCCAGCCATTGCTAAATGTCCCTGGAAGGGAGGAGTACAAAATCATCCCAGTTGAGAACCACTGGTTCAGATGATAAAGAGATTCCAACTGGGAGACCCAGGCTGTCCATGTGGGAGACTTTTACTACATATGGAGTTGTGGTTGCAAATGCATTGCCATGGATGCAAAAGAGTTTTAGTCTTCTTTAAGATAACTCCCCTATCCCGTCCCTACATTTACTGACGCAGGTAACTAATTCTCTTTCATGGTAATAATTTAAAACTTTAATTTTCCTTTACTTAGAATGACATTAAGTGTCAAATAAAAAGCACCAGAGGAAAGAGCTATGGAAGAAAGAAAAACTTTATATTCAAGCATTTGTGGGGGGGGGTGGTGTTTAATTTTGCAGAAAGACCTGATTGCATTTCAACCACAGTAGGCTGAAAGTTTTTTTAGCATGAAGGTGACTTTTTTTTAAAAAAGCTTTAATAAATGATACCACTGGCTTTTTTTTTTTTTTTTTCCATATTAAGATAATGGCTACTTTCAGAAGCCTGGCTAGCTGCATTAACTCTTTGGTGGTCTCACTCTCCTCCAGATGTTTCTATCACAAGCCACTTACCCTGCTCCCCCAGGAGCCCTTATGGAGGAAGGGACTAAGGCATACCAGGCCAGAAAGGCAGAATGGGCTCTACTTTTACTCCCCTTGTCAACTTTCTGCTCTCTGGGGCTGTCATTTGGGGAGCATTTCACAAGGGATAGAGAGAGAATGAAATGCAGCTCCTTTCTGCTCCCTGGACCCCTATAAACTTTTTTAAAAATGAAGTATATGTTTATTTAGATAGGTATTTATTAGATTCCAATAGTGGGCACACACATTTAGGTGGAGGCAGTTGTATTCCTTCTTTAATTTGGAGAAAAACGATTGAAAAATGAGAAGCTAACAATAATTGCTTTAAAAATAACAAATAGCCTCAGGTGCCTTCTACACAGGGCAGTTGCCCTGTGAATCCCCCGTATCTCTTTGCTGCCTGCCATTCTTGACCCTTCAACAAGATTAGAGGCCAGGGTAGGCAGTGGGGTGTTTCAGATACATATAACGCCACTTGGAGTTCCAGAAGATGACAGCTTCCAGATGTATGAACTGCCTGATCCGTTTGTTTGGATTATGCACCACAGCTGATGCCGAGATTAATGCTGGCTGGACAAGCTATGGGGGATTTGTCTGGTTTCCACAATGCCATGTTTATATTTCATTTGGGTTTCTCCTTCAAAGCTGACCTGCCTGTGACCCCCAGAGCTCCGTCCACTCTGAGCAAGCTGGAACTTGTCTGCCCTTCCTTTCCTTCATGTTTTGGGGAGGGGGATTCACAGTTCTGCAAAGAAAGGGGCTGCTCATGTGTCTGTGCCAGCTGTCTGCCCAGATTTAGCCTCTTCTATTTGGGGGGGATGTGTTTCACTTTGAAAGTTTTTTTGGCTTTTAAAATGGATACGGAAATAATATAAAATTATCTTAAAGGGGACCAGATTTAATAGAAGCCATTTTACATCAGTACAGTATTTTAACTTTTGGCACTATTTTGACACTATTTGGGGAGAGCAAAAGTTGAGAGAATTCCAGCTATGTAAAACATCGCTAAATAATCGCCATACCTGTATGATTCTATTATTGTAATAATACTGTTTCCTTTGCCTCTGTGCTTCTTCCCTTCCTTCTCTCCAGGTCTTCCTCTTGCCTCCCACCCTTCTTCCACCCAGCCACGCACCCCTAAACTGCCCAAGTTATTTCCTCCCAAGTATATCTCTGGAGTTACTAATGTGAACTCTGAAATGGTAGTAAGTTTGGTTAATCACAGACTGCAAGGAGGAATTAGAAAATTTACCATTTCAAACCAGCTGTGGGAGATACCAAATGGAGAGCTGCCATTTGCATCTTTGGCATTCTTATCTTGGTTAGGGTTGCTCCCAAGACCATGCTCTTTGTTTGATGGGTTCTTGTCAGCAGAAGATGTGATTCCCCTATTGAAGAATCATGACATTTTTGTGGACTTTGGAGATAACTTTAGAATCCATTGACAAGTTTTTTCAATCCATTCCAAACCACCAAAGAGACTGGGACATTGGTCTTGGTCTCCTGTGCTTATTCTGGCATATGAACTATGCAAGAATTGGGTTCTGTAGCAATTTCTGAGATGGCACATGAAACACAAACCATAACATTCCCTCCCAGGTGCCCTGCTCTCACCAAAGCCAATGGGAATATGGAGCTTGGATAGAGATGAAAGAGGACAGATTTCCTTATCTAAATTTTGGCCAACTGCATCTCTTTAGATGGTCTATCCTCATGAGAGGTCTTCGTTGACATCCAGAGAGCTGAGAGGGGGCTTTACTGGCCAAGGCATTTCTGCCTGTTTAGAAGAAGGAAGCTCCTCAGGATTTTCTCAGTGGGAACATTCCTTGAATACACAGATATAATCAGGGCCATTAAAATATAAACACTTCTATTGCTTGTTCTTTGCTTCCAATCTTTGAATTTGGATGGTTTATGATAATGCTTATTAGATTTTTTTCTCTTAAATTGGACTTGGGGTGCTTTTTTTCTTTATACTGCAATGTCTGATTTTTTCTACATGTACCCTTTAACTAGGCTTGACAGAAATAATTAGCCTTCCAAAACAGCTGAATGCTGCCATTGGGAAACCACTTGACTGTTGTGGAAGATTTTACGATTTTGATGGACAGAAAGATGCATCCTATCCCGAATCCCTTCAGGAAAAAATAAGACTATTTTGTCTTATTTGGGGTTTAGAGTGTAGTTTGAAAAACAGCTGTCATGTGTTAGGGAAACTGTATTGTTGGTGGGTACTCAGGTACCTGCTAATGAATGGCAAGTTTGTTGTTGGAGAGATTTATAATGTGGAGGCAGGACCTTATTTCTAATCCAGAAACCCAGGTGTGAGTTGGCCCAAATAGTCTACACTGCATGTGGGTCCCATAATGCCACTGGCTAGTGGGAAGCAAGTCCCCATACCACAGCACAAGCTTTATTTTTGTTAGGATAAATGGAAAGAAGCAGTAGACTTACCCAATTTAGCAACCACCATAGTTTTTAGTTATTAATGAAACATGTACAAAAGTAAGCAAAAGTAACTGGAAATGGGCTTTTGTTAAGTCAATGTGCATGATTTTTTTCCCCTTAAATCATTGCTTAAGGGCTTCTGGCCCCTAGCTCAGGAATCTTGCCCAAAAATGCCAGATGTATTACACAGTCAAGGATTGCAATGTAAACACCGCTCCGTGCCACGAAGCAGGGTGGTCCATCTCCTTTTCAAGAAGAGAGAGAAATTGAGAGGGATAGAGGGGTTAAGCTCTCTACTTTGCAGTGAGCGCAGTAGTGGTCG
The DNA here is from genome assembly GCA_004363605.1 of Indri indri. Lineage (NCBI taxonomy): Eukaryota > Metazoa > Chordata > Mammalia > Primates > Indriidae > Indri > Indri indri. Next base: position 60,686 of record RJWJ010003679.1, on the reverse strand, counting down.
TGTTGTTGGTGTTTTTGGCTGCACAGCCAGGATTTGGAACTACAAAATCCAGATAAACACTTGTGAATAGCAAAGAATAGCAACTTGAATTGGGACACCAAAGAGATCAAGATGTGGATTGGATAGTGTTGCTTCATTGTGTCAGATACATTTATAAAATATGGGACAGGATGGGGGGTTGGGAGCAGATAGGAAGAAAGCTCTCATCATTCTGGCAGCATCTTTAAGTTACTGTGAATATCGTCTTATTCACCTGCTGGTAGTTAAATGGAAAGGTGAGCAGCAGCAAGGATGGGAGAGCCCAAGCTTCCTTCACAGCCTCTTCCTGTGGGAGAAAGACTGCTGAGTGGTGCACCTTCCGTGTGGGAAGCTGAGGTTGATCACAAAGCTGCTCTGGTATTTTATAACACTGAGCGGTAACCCGAGATACATTGCAAAATAAATGGCCTTCCAGTTGGCTCCTGCTTTCTGAATTTCCAAAGTAAGGCGTCTGTTAATGATGATCATTTGGAGATGAGAAAGTAACTGGGCACTTTGGGCTACCCTCCAGTAAAAAGTGTTTTACAATGCTGCCGGCAATTAAAGGAAATTGGAATGACTAGACATTATCTAGCCATCCAAATAACCTAACACTAGGCATCCTTAGACTGACTAAACTCAGAGTTTTTTGAAAAAAAATTAATATGAACATGTTTTGTGAGTTAGGAGGAAATGGGATTTCAGTTTGAATTTAGGGAATTGTTAAAATACCTATGCTAGTATTATCTTGATTTAAGAAATTTATTCTATGGAATGATCTGAGAAAACTGCTTTAGGAAATGATGATGATAAAAACAGGAATTTTGAGATTAAGGAAAATGCAGGCTTCTTGACTTCCTCTCTCTCCCACCACTTTTTTTTTTCTTTTTTGAGTTCTTCCATCTTGCCCACCCCCATTCTCCAATTGCCTTTGCTCCTTTAGTGGGAAACCAGCGATCTTCACAAAATAGACTTAAACATCACATAGCCTGTTTTTAAAAAGAGCCTTTCTAAGAGAAAAAATAAACAAAAGAATTTTTCCTAGCTGCCTAAGAAATTATTTCCTCTTAACTTTTTTTTCCTCATGAGGTTCACGCGTTGTTGTAATAAGTAAAAAATGATCAATATGATACCATCATTTTGGTCTACACATGATCCAGAAAAAAAATTGCACATGTTTAATACCTTGCTTAATTGCAAACAAAGCTTGCAATTTGAGAGAATTGGGATTAGGGCTAAATATCTATTAACTGCTCTTTCTAGAGATTTGGGGAATGGGATGACCCTTTTTTTTTCCTTTCCTTTTTTTTTTTTTTTAAATAGGCTACAGTTTCACATGGCTCCCAAAAGAAATCTCTCTCCCTTTTTGTTTCCCACACCAATTGATTTATCATTTTGCTTGCAAGCAGATCCAGAATGTTAGGGCAAGAACACACTCACTTTTTTCTCGTAACTTTTTTGTTGCGGACCGAAACCAGTTGACTTGAATAAATTTTTCTGAGGCCTGAATGTAGCCAGCAACGTGGAAAAATCTTGCCATTCAGGGCCGTCTGAATGTACATTTCAGCCACACAGTAAGCTGCATTGGTAGGCACTGGACTGCTAAATACAACCATTTTTCGCAGCAGCGAGTTAGACAGGTGATTAGCATAATTAGCACCGAGCAGCTATACATATGGTAATGCTGAGTGTGTAAATGCCAGCTGCGGTGTAAAATTTATGTCAGGGGTCGGCAGGGCTGTGCGAAAGTATTGTGTTCCAGCTGCAGGTCAGGGCCGCCAAAGCTTACCTCCTTTTCTCTTGTTGGTGAATACGCCAAACAGAAGAGAAAGACAGAAATATAACAGATACGGCTTTGATGGAACAGCCCAGTTCTGTGCAAGAGGGACTGCTCTATAAAACACACACACTCTGGAACACACTCGCAGAAATCCCATTACTTTCTCCACAGATTGTGTGTTTACTTCATGCAGGGTCCAGATAAGTGGGGCCGGATGGGGTAGGTAAATGGGCCAAATGACTTCCTGGGAGGAAGAATTTCCATCACTGACATTTTGAAAGGAGTTAAAAGTTCTATTTTGTTTTTCTCGCCATCCTCTTACCCCCCACACCATTCCCTCCAATACTCTCTTACCCACATTGTTTTCCTTCGTGGTGGTGGCGGGGGGAGAGTCCCTGCTGGATGGGATAGTGGTAGTCCTTTGGAAGAAAAGAAACTAACTGACTTGGAGGTGTTAGCCTTCTTGAACAAAATAAAAGTTTCAGCAGTGCAACTGTCTTCCCAGACTGCCTGACTGGTTTTAGAAAAGGGCTAGAAGTTTTTTTGGTGGGCTTTTTGTTTCTCTGAGTATTCCTATACTTATTCCCCTGTCCACCTACTGCCATCGGCAGACCCCCTAAATTCTTTGTAGATACAAAAAGAATCACGTGGGTTTCTTATTTGAAAGGATAGTCTGCAATGGCTCACACACTTTGAAATGCATCATGCACCATTTGAGATGTCATTGTTGTGACAAGTTCGTACGTTTTGCACTCGAAGCATTTTCTCTTCCACATCCCCCTCCAAGACCCCCCTCCTTTTTTTGGTTGGTGGCTATAAGGAGTGGTGGTGTTGACAGAATATAGTTCACACCACGCTGACCCGGTGATGAAACTTCCTCACGGCACCAGGGGGTCCTTATGTACCAGCTCCTAATCCAGCTAATCCTGATGGCAACAAAATCATGAAAGTGGCCCCCAGTGACGTGCGTCTCCCTGCACAGATGCAGAGGGAAGGAACAGTGCGAGAGGTAAATCAGGCCAGCATGGTGTTCCACATAAGACAGGGAGCCTGCGTGCAAAGGTGAGGACTAGCATTGTCTTTTCCCCCATGCGTGCTCACGTAGGAGGCCAATGAAAAGAGGCCCAGGCCCGATAGTGGCAAGAATACTGTTCAGAGCTGAGAGGTGATGTCAGCCCCGCAGAAGCTGGGAGAAGGGAACTAGGGTTAATGTTATGCAACAGCCTGAATGCTGTGATGGAGAGCCCGCCATGGAAGCGCTTGGGTTTTGTTGTTGTTGGGTTACTTTCTGTTTTTAGTTTTTAAATGAAGTCTTTATGAGGCCTCAGCTGAGAGCTTAGGACTTGATAAAAACACGCTGTCGTGGTTCTTGGGTTCTGATGCCCGGCGGAGCGTGGCCTATGAGCGAGCACGCTGCTCTGCGTCACACCGCGCTCTCTTCCTGCAGAGGGACGGGACTTGGGTGTGCATCTACTTGCCTGCAGACCTTCACATTCTGGTGAGGTTTTGATAGAACCCGGGACAGTTCAGAGCTTGGAAAGTATGCAGTTAGGGATGGAGGACACTTCTGCCTGTGTCCTGCAAGAAGTCAAGAACGTCCTTGGGCTTGTCCTAGGTGGGGTGGTGCACAGCTTTTGCCATGCAGCAAGTGACCGACAAGAAAGATCTTCCCTTCAGATGCAATGTCTTGTGAGCTGGGGGCCCTGGGAGCTGTGACAGGCAGCAGGTCCAGTGCTGGTAGAGTGCTAGGCTGACCGGATTGCATCCGACACGGTGAACTGATCAGGCTTCAGGGAAAGCCATTCCGAGAGAGCAGCCCAGGCAAGGCTGATAACAGATGGCACAACAAGCAGCTGGTGGGGGCAGGGGAGGTTGCCACCAGCGCATGCGCAGTACGGAATCCAGCGCAGGCGTCCGGGCTACCTGCGCTGGCGCGGCGCAGCGCAGCGCTCAGCCCTTCGCGTGCCCGTGTGTGGTGGTGGTGGTTGAGGGTAGGGGGATGTGTCCTGCTTTCGTTTTTTTGTGGTTGTCATCTCACTGGGCTTACTCCGTGAAGGCAGATTCCCTTTGGGCTGATCCTAGCATTTTTCCCATGGTAATACCCAAGGGCATAATCTCACAAGGAGAACAGCCCAGAAGCTTAAGCAGCAGTTGGCTCATCATGAATAAAAGAGATGTGTGGAAGATTGACTAAAACTCATAGCCCGTGTGTTTTCAACCAATTGCCCAAATTACTGATTTTTTTTATTTTAGAAAATGAGCGGTGCTAATAATTTTGCAGTTACACCTTTTTAGAGTTTTACGTTTTTTCACCCTCACAATAATTAAACACAACATTGAAAAAAGGACCTGAAGCAACTAAAAGGGAGAAAAAAATCTTTCTAGAGGCTGTTAGATAACTCATGGGATTAATCAAATGCAAATGCAACACTTGCATATACACAGACCCTATTTTCCTAATTGGACCCTGAGTGGGTACTTTTCAGGCTGAAAGGGTCATTTGTTTTGACTGATTGACTTTTTGAGGCTTTGGGGGGAATTAATATTTTGTGCAAATGACTGCCTGTTCCCAAGGCTCTGTATTGAGACCGTGTGTTCAGCACACTGGGTGTGCCATGCTCCAGGTGCCTTCTGTGTTCCTTACACAGAGAGGCGATTTGGCGGGAGACAGTACCTCCCCGGAGGGACTTGGAATTTTGTCAAAAAAATTTTGGTTGGTCCCTCAGGTCATCTTTATGTGGATCACCATAAGCTTGCTAAAAGGTTTTTACATGAATGCCACAGACGTTTTTTTATGCTCTGTGTGAAAGTCTGTGCTAAGAAAGGGGAACAGCTCTTGTTTACAATGCTTTTGGAATAGTATTGGCCCACAGGTGTGGACCGCCCCCGCCCAGGTCAGATGGTTTCCCACCTATGCTGGCCCTTCTTTGCTTCGGAAATCTATGCTTGGCTTGATTTGGGGAGGAGAGGATCAGCAGAGCTTGATCACAAAGTTCTTTGCAAGAAGTGATGTTTTCTACCCTGACTTTCAAAGAATTGGTTTAAGCCTTGGATTTCTGGAGAACAAGATGGCAGAATTTGCAGGTTAAGAGGTTCAGGGCTGCTTGTTCTCTGTGTCCGCTCTCAGGCAGGCCCCTCTGGAAACCAGAAGAAAAATGGGGCCTGTCCACTGCAGCCCAGGGGGCTCTATTGGAAAAAACTGAGTCTCCTCAGTGCTGAGAAAAATCTTGGAGGCAACATTTGTCCTTTAAATAAAAATAACGATTATTTGTCATGTTTTATACACTTCCATGAATTCTAAAAGTTCTGTCTGTGAGCTTAATACGGGTTGAATATCCCTTATCCAAATTGCTGAGGAGACCAGAGTGTTTGGGATTTCAGAATGTTTTGAATTTTGGGATATTTGCATATGCATAATGAAATACCTGGAGGATGAAATCCAAGTCTAAACATAGAACTCATTCGCACCTTATGCACATAGTCTGAAGGTAATCCTATACAATATTTTTAATAATTTTGTGCATGAAACGAAGTTTGAATACATTGAGCCATCAGAAAGCAAAGGTATCACTATCTCAGCCACCCATGTGGACAATCTGTGGTTGTTTGGCATGACCATTATTCCTGACTCTGCATTTATGTGCTGCCAACAAGCAATCATTTTCCTGCACTTATTCACGTAAGTACTTAACAGTAAGAAAATAAGACATACCATTAATACAGTGAGAAAATAATGCATTCAGGGTGACTGAGCAGCACAGTAGCATCACCAGAATACCTGCATCAGCTGCTAAACAACGGTGACAACAAACAAGGAGGCTTTCAGTCTCCACCCACAATGCTGTGTTTTGATTAAAAGGTTACTGTACAGAGGCGGCATTCTGCTGCACAGCTTTTTAAAATGTTTCCTCCAGAGTCATCTGTCTCATTAACAACAGCTTTTGTCTAAGAAGTCTCCTTGTGATTTTATAAACTGACATGATTTCTTGTTGTGTTACGAATGCACACTGCTGTAGCTCCTCAGTGAGCCTATCATACGTTTTCACCACATCCCCTATAGGCACTTTTTCTGTAGTGTTAACATCATCTTCATTGCTGCGTGCCTGTGTTTTGACTGTGACCCATCACGTGAGGTCATGTGTGGAGTTTTCCACTTGTGGCATCATCTTGGCACTTAAAGTTTTAGATTTTGGAACCATTTCAGATTTGTGGATTAGGGATGCTCAACCTGTAGAGTCTGGTATATGGAATCTGGCACTCCTCAGCCATCTCTTCCTGCTGTACTTGAGTTCTCAGCTGGTTCTCAGAAGCTGTGAAGCTCACAGGGCAGTTGGACTTATGGTTAAAGGGTCAGTTCTGCCTCTTATTAGCTGGGTGACCTTGGGCAAGTCATGCAAACTCTGTAGACATGTGCTCTGCGGTAAATGAATAGATGAATGGACACCTCTTCAAGCTCCTGGGCAAGGATTTGGGAAGTTTCCCATACACTGGAAATCTTCAAACAGTCCTGTGAGGTTAGCATTTCTATCCCTGTTTTGCAGAATAGGTTTCTGAGGATCAACTATGTTAGTGACTTATCCCAAATCTCCCTGCCACAAGTGGCAGTGCTGGGGTCCTCTGATGCCCATTCTCATTGCCTGTCCAGTACAGCTGGCCCAACTTGATGAAGGAGCAACAAAGATCAAAATATTTCTAAATAAGTAAATAATGAGTGTTAAAGGCCTTTGCAAATGGAAAGCACTACACGAGTATAAAAGGTTATTCTGTGTCTCAGGATCCTGAGACAATGCTTTTTCCTGAGTTTTGTTCAAAGGGGTTGGTGGTTATTTTATTGTTAATATTGTTACATTTCAGAGATGAAGAGAGAGTAGAATACAAGGGGATTTCAGGATATGATGGAGATACATATTATTTTTTTGCAGTTTATTATAGTTATTGATACATAATACTATTTATATTTATGGTATGCATGTGATATTTTTTGATACATGCATACAATGTGATGATCAAATCAGGGTAATTGGGCTGTCATAAACATTTATAGTTTCTTTGTGTTGAGAATATTCCAAATCTTGTAGCTATTTTGAAATATACAACAAATTATTAACAATTATAGTCATTCTACTGTGATGGTGAACCCTAGAACTTATTTTTTCTACCCACCTGTAATTTTGTACCCATTGACCTCTCTTCATTTCCCCCCTCCATTACCCTTGCCTGCCTCTGGTAACCCTCCTTCTACTCTCTGCCTCTAGAGACCCTGCCCACATGTAAGTGAGAAGAGAGATGCATGTTGTATTTTGCACTGGGCCTGTTTTTAACTATTATCCATAGACACAGCACAGCCGTAATGGCTATTAACATGGCTCTCTATACCTACATCTACATAACAGATACTGGATTTTATGGTTTATTGTGTTCAATCGTTATTTTCTTCTGTAGTATTTCATAAATAATATATTTTAAAAATATATTAGAAGGACTTTGACCTTGGTTTCTTCTCCCTGCTCTTTTCCATTTTCATTTTCTCCCAGACCCCAGCGGTACTCTCAGTCATCTGAAATAGGTTCGGTGGGACTTCCTGAGCTCAGAGCTTACACTCATGGATGATAAGGAAGACAACTAGGTAATGCACAGCCTTGGGCTGTCATTCAGCAGTGATTTAGGATAGGCATTTGCTAGGGAAGCAAAGGTCAGGCGACTTGCTCTGTCTAGAGGAGTTTCCATTTTTGGCAGCTTGTTCCAGAGTGCCTTGGTGAATATTGATGTAAGAACATATGAATGTCGTGCACTTTATGACACAGGTGTACCTGAGAAGGAGCTAAGTCTACCAGTGCAAGCAAAGTGAATGACATAATTAGGGTCTTATTAAGCTCCAGCCATAGATGTAGGTCTCCTTTCTCCCCCTGCAATAAACCAAACCTGAGGGCTTTGCACTTGTTTCCTCTGCCCAGAACACTGTTCCCCCAGCTCTTCAGAGTCACCTTAAATATTACTTGCCTTTAGGTCTTCCCTGGCCATCCCATTTGAAGTAGCCTTACCCATCCCCTCCACCCAAACATGACATCACCATTTTTATTTCCTCCAAAGTACTTGTCATGCTATGAAATTATCTTAGCAGTTTGCCTTGTCCATTGCCTGTTCGCTTCGCTGGCCAGCAAGCCTCTTGGAGAGAGACCACACTGGCCTTGTCCCTTACAGCATCCCCACTGCCTAGCACACAGTGCACACCCACAGATGCTTGTTGGACAAATGAATCATGTCATAACTATTGGTCAAATAAAATAGATAGCACCCAAACTTTATTAAAGTTATTGAATCATTTTGCAAAAACATTCATATTTGGTTAAATATAAGATAAAAATGTTGGGTAAAATGTGGCTGTAAAATATGTAAAAATAAATTGAACATTTAACAGTATGTATAGCATAGGTCATGGGGAAAATTTTAGAATTCAGGGTCTCTGGTTGCTTGGTCAACTTATGATGATAGTCTTGGCTTAAATTGGTTGTCTCATTGGCAAAATATTGTATTTATCACTAGAGCAAAGAGTTTTCTAATTTGAGAGACACCACAAAGATACACCTTTACTAAAATATGTTTATTTAAATACGTGTCTTAAAACATCTAAAAAGGTGACATTTTAGAGCTCCTGAGGTACATGTTATATCTTGTAGGAAATAGCATCATTTCTAAGAACCCTGTGATAAAGTATTTGATCCATTATGAGGTTCTGGAAGGGTGAAGCATGAACCTTGCATTTGGTTTTATTTTTGTGTGCCCCCATCTTTTGAGTTGTTGCCTCTTGGGTTATATAGTTACAAGCAACTGCTCTGCTAAGGCCTAGCGGGATAGAATCCTGCCAAACTAAGGCTGCCTGTGCTGGACTGTTTCTCATTGTAACAGCACCTAGATCACTGTAGCAAAAGGAGGGGGTGGGGCTTGTGCTTTGTTGTTTGTTATTACTTAATGGTTTTAAGTCACCTGAAGTTGTAAACTTCCATAAAGGCAAAAGGAAGTGCAATTTTGTAAGCAGAATGAAAAATCACGTGCTATGCCAGTGTTCTAGGTGGCACTTGGAAATAGAAATGATTTCTAGGTTTGGGACATTAAACGTGGTATTTCCAGAAAAAAAGGGGGTTGAGCAAAGACGGCCTGGAGGTCCTTGGTATGCAGCTTCTGTAGCTTTTCAGACCTGGCCTCTGGACTAATAATTGGCTTTTTAGCCTGAAACAGCTTCTCCATCTTTAAAAGATGTGGATTGAGTCCAGTTTAGTTCATTAGTTATTTGGTTGACCATCTGCATTGTGTAATGCAGACTAGAACGAGCAAGACCCTGCCTTCAGGCAGCTTTAGTAGGGCCTCCAGGAAAGGCCACAGCGTTCGGTCTGTGGTTCCTCTGTGCAAGTTGTTTCCTTATATTTTCTTGTAGTTTTCCTTTAACTTTAAATTGATTGCAAGGTCCTCAGCAGTTCCCTATGGCAGTTTTCAAAGTTTTCTGCACACAGGAGTCTTTTTATTAACACTTTTAATTAACCAACTAACGGATACATTCCCCCCCAGCCCCCACCCCACACACAGTAGTCTGAGCCTCGCCTCACACATCCTGGCCTTGGCATCCGCGTGAACCTGCACAGAGGGTCCTGCCAGGCCGTGAATCTGCACTAGTTTTCCTAATGAGGGCATTATTTGCTTTTTAGCCTGCCCCTTGTTTATAAAATATGCCAAGAGAACTAAACAACCCGCTGTTCCCAGTCCTTATTTACTTGTCCAAACCAAATGTTTATGTCCTTGAATACTAAACTTGAAGAAAAAGGATTCCTCCTCGTGGGAAAGCTATGATCACTGAGTTTTTTCTAAACTGTAGTTGGAGGCCTGCTTTTCAGTAAACATTCAACTTATCAGTGACTTTAGGAACAGTTCAGATTCACTTCCTTTGTGCTGGGGGTGGGGGAGGGGGCTCTACAATCCTGTTCTCTGTCTTCCCGAGATACCTCCCAGCACAGGTGCAGCATTCTGAGCGTGCCTTGGTCCAAAAACCATAATTGAGGAGAACCTTGGACCTGAGGGTATAAAAAGGAGAGGAAGGGAAAAAAGTAGTTGGCAGGAAGAGTGCGGGTGGTTTTGTTTGGTCACCTGTGCCTAGTTGCGCTGGCTTCAAGCATGCCCGGCTTTGGCCAGCCTGCTGGAGAGCCAGGTTGGTGCTGGGGCAGAACTTCTTAGCCTCAGCAGCAGGTTCAGGATCACCTGGGGAGCCTCCAGAACAGAGACTGTTCGCCCCCAGGTGGCTCAGAATCTGGCACCTGCGTTTTCTGGATGCTGACCAGGTGAGTGTGATAGAACCAGGTTCCAGGTCTGTCCACAAGGGCCATGGCTGATGCATTTTGTTTCTCTCCAGGAACAAAGGTTTCCCCATGTGCATCTGACTTGAATCACATTATTTATCTTCTGGCAACTTTTATGCTGAACACACACTTGCCACCTTTCCTTGTTTCTTTTTCCACGGAGGAGAAACATTTCCTTGTTACCTTTGCCAGATTACTTAGGAGAAGAGTGTAAATTGAAGCCATTTATCTTGAAATGTGTTGCAGGGGCACATTGTTTATACAAGTGAAAGAAATTGTAACAGGGTTATTTGGTCTGGTTTGCAAGGAAAAGGTGTCTCAAGTTTTCTTTCCCCCCTCCCCTTTATGCACATGGCTTATTAGTTAGAATGTGCACAAAGCACACACCCATTAGGTTTGCGGATGTGACAGGCAGGACAGCCGTTAATGGGCTTAGTGATTATTTTTTATGTTTATTATTGGTAAAGTTAACGGTGCCGTTAATAATAAAGTGAATGTTACTCCTCAAACATCAGCTAGTTTCAGGACCAGAGGTCATTTTATTGCATGTCCTCTGTTAGTGATCTCAGACAGAACGTGGATTTGCAGGGATTGTGCTCCTCTAATTGAAACCTGTACATGTTTGCCAGTTGGTGGACGAGTAAGTCGTGAATTAAATTATACTCGCCAGAAGATTGGAGAAGAGGCTATGTTTAATCCTCAGCTCATGATACAGACCCCGAAAGAAGAAGGTGCTAATGTCTTGACCACAGAAGCGCTCCTGCAACACCTGGACTCGGCGCTCCAGGCCAGCCGAGTGCACGTGTACATGTACAACAGGTAAGGCAGCTGAGTCCACCTGTGCGTGTGCAGCAGGTAAGGTGGTGGGAAGAGCCTGTTGATTTAAGCCCCTTTATTTTAATGAATAAAGTTGCCCTGGAAATGCACCTGGAGTATTAGTTCAAATAGTTTTTTAATGAAAAAGATTTTCACCTTGATTTCTTTCTAGAGTTTAGTAATGAAGCAAGTGCGTTACTTTATGTTGTATTTTCAGTAAGTATCTTGGCACTATCCCCAAATGAGTACGATCCTGATCCTCTAAAATGTTTCATTGCTTGAGATATTTTTTTCCGAATTGAGTATTTTGTTAATGTTGGAGTTATCTTTGTTGCTTGAGATATTTTTGGAGCAGTTACATTTTGAATTGCCTTTAGTCCACTTACAGACAGTGCAAGAAAAAAGAAGTTGCCTCTCAATACTTTATATTCACAGTTACGTGTCACAAAGTAAATAAGCGGTTGAGCCCCTGGTGGAATTCTTGCTTCTGACAGACGGAATATGGTGGATCCACACACACCTTTTTAAAAAGTCCCCTTTTAGCATCATATAGCTAAGTTAACAATGCTGTGAGTAGAGTAAAAGATTAGGGAAAGTTCTGGAACAAAACTAAGTCTTCTTATGCATCTAAACAGTCAGGTTATTTGAGGGACCACCTCTCGTCCATTGTTGTACCCCTTGCATTTAGAACAGGGTTGGCGGTCAGTTTGTTGGTAGATTGCCTGATTAGATTGCCATCATTAACCCCATTTCCAGAGGACCACTGAGTTGGCATCACCCGACCCCCCTCCCCTCCCCTAGGCTTTCTAGCACTTCTTAACTGAAGGGTTGACCAGTTTGATTTATTTTGCCCAGGTGAGGGCAGGAAGGTGGCAGCATAGGCATATTCAGTAGCCACGGAGAACCAGGGAAGAGACAAAAATTAAGATCTGTATTGGTCCCTGCTCTAACCTCCACACCGGGATTGGCTCTCAGACTCATTCCGGTTGACACAGGATCCCAGAGACCAACACATCCTAGGACAAGTCTCATGTCTTTGGCATATTCTTGTTTCCTCATCTGCGAACTGGTTTATGATCACATGTGCTGTCTTATCCTCAGGTGGTTCCCAGAACAAGATCAGATATATATTTGAAAGGGCTTTGGAAAATTTAAGGAAGTATTTTAGTGTTCCTGTCAGGCAAACTAGCCCTGCTCGTGTACAGAGAGCACTGGAGGGAAGCAAGGACCCAGTGCAGTTTGGCAGAATTTGCAAGAGGTATCCTGTGAGGAGCCTGGAAATGAGTGTCCTGGGGCCACTGTAAGCATGCCCGTGTTCCTAATGCAGTGAGCCCTTCCTTCGAGGGCGCTTGCTACCTCTGCACTGCAGGAGAAGATGTGAGGGTCTGCACAATGAAATTACACTATTCTCAAGCTGAGATGGACCCAGAGACAGTTTATGCATTGGAATGAACTTTAAGAACATGTAGTTCAACCCATTACATTTTTTAGGTGAGAAAACTGAGAATAAGACTAATTAGAACATTTGTCCAGGTTCATACAGTTAATAAGTGATAGAGACAGGTTTCAAACCCTTTTTCTGGCTCCAAGTCTAGTAGTTTTTCTAATGCACAACCATGTCTTTTTCTTAAGCAAGCATAAATAAGAGTTAGTTGATCAAGTGATATTAATGGAAAACCTACTCATGCTGGATATTCTATGTTGATGTGATGTGGAATTAAAATACAGATATGTGCATGGATGGAAGGAGGGATGGAGCAGTGGACGGATGGGTAACTTAGGCCCTGCTCTCAGGGGGAGGAATCAGTACAGACAGGCATGTACAAAGCCAAATGCAGGCAGTCCCCAGTGCAGGTGCTCCAGGTATCAATAGATCTGACCAGCCACTGCTCTAGAGTTCAGGACAAAGGGGTCATTTTCAATGGAGCTTAGCAGGAAGGTGACATTTTAACAGGGTGCTTAGAGACAGATAGGAAGGTTCTAGGAGGAGGCACAGGGAAGAAGGCAAAGTCCAGAAAGCTCCTTTGGGTGAAGACAGGCCTCCCTTAGGATACCAATAAAATAGAGCAGTTTCGAGGGGGGGGGGTCTTTTTTCTTTTTTTTCTTTTGGATTTTTCATTTCCATCCTTTCTAAATTTCCTCTTTTTTTTAAGTTAGACTTATCTCCCTAACACACTTGGAAAGGCATGGACTTACATGGCACCCTTCTAGAGATAATAGAACTCCAAATTAATTCTTGGTCCATATATTTAATATCATTTCTATAAGACAGGAATAGAAGAGACTGTGAAGTGGAAATTCAACCCACCCGGCAAATGTTGTTTATAACTTTCATAGTTAAGAGCAGGAAAGTTCATTTCGAACAGCACCTGTTAATAAAAATGTGATCTGCCAGTAAAACAGTCAGTAATATCTCCCCACCTGAATATATGTCAATACATTATAAACCTCACTAATTTAGTCCCAACCTATTTTGAATTTGTGATAATTCAACTGGGCTGCCCTGAAGTTGTTTAATGTATGTAGAAAAGCAGATTAATGGTGTAAACAAGATTATTGGGAGAACACTTAAGAAAACAAGACTTTTCAAGTACTTTGGTAGCATTCATTTACATAAACACCCCACATGTTAATTACGATTGAGTATTATCTATTCATTAAAGCAAGCTTGCTGGGTCTCTACTTGGCAAAAGCTCTGCTCGTTTTGACAGATGCTTAAAAGTGATCGAAATTGCGGTTCTTTTTATATATTCTAAGGTTCTGATTTTGCACTTATTTCCTTACTTTATTTCAATGAGAAATTGTTGTCTGTACTTTTCATTTTAATAGGCAGTGGAAATTGGAACATTTGTGTTACAAATCAGGAGAACTTATCACAGAAACGGGTTACATGGATCAGGTATATTTTCTTGTTTGCAAAAATTTTTCAAACACCCCAGTGGTATGTGTTAGCCTAATTAATGCTTGGCCTTTTTTTTTTTTTTTTTTTTTAACTTTGACAGATAATAGAGTATCTTTACCCTTGTTTAATTATTACACCTTTGGACTGCTTCTGGGAAGGGGCGAAGTTACAGTCTGGGACAGCATACCTCCTGTAAGTGTGTGATCATGTTTTCTGACATCTGTGATTTCTAAACTCTAGGACTCAATGTTTCTGATTTTGCTTATTGTTTAATATATTTCAGTTTTGAACAAGAAATAAAAACATTGAAATTCCATGTGCATTTTTTGAGTGAATAATGGGGGGGGAAGAGGGGATTTCAGCAGAATGTTTTTGCTCTTTTCAAAAAAAAAGTTCTGTAGGCATCATTAAATTTCATTCACTTTTACCAACCTATTTATATGCAAATAAAATGCAAATTATCGCAGAGTATGTGTGATTTTTAACTCTTTAAAATGTTTGTAGTTTTGCAGACTAGGCACTTACACTTTTAACTTATTTTTTTTAAGGAGAGAATTTACTAGTGGGTACATGTCAGAACTAAATATTTTGAGTTAAAGTTCAGGATCTTCCTGTGAAGCAAAATGTTAACCTTTCTTTGGATCACATTAATGACATTTAAGGGGGAAATCCTCTATCTCTGAAGGCCCTGATAGGGGATGCTTCACAGTTTAGCAGTTAGATATTACATATACTGCATCATTTAAAGAGTAATTATTAATCAGCATAGACATTTTCAGTTAATCATGCAAGAGTTAGTGCTTGGGTTATTGTTTCTGTCCTGGCTTGTACATATCTGCAAAAGCAATTTGCGGTAGCCATCGCTTGACCTTCAGTGTACAGTTTTAGATGGGAAATAAGGGGTTTTGTGTTTTCTGGTTGGGAGATTCTGAATAATGACTTCAGCCTGGTTAAGCAGCTACAGTGTGGTTTGAACCACATAACAGGCAGCCAAAAGCCTTTCTGATCTGTCAACAGCGCAAATTCAAAAGTGAGTGTGGGGGGAAGTGGCTGTGATGGTGGTGATGGCGGAGGCCGCAGGGGGCTTGCCCACTCCATTGCCAGGCTGTGAGAGAGAACTCATAAGTATGGGATTGCTAAGGGTAGCAGAGATCAAATATTTTGATTGATGACATTTACAAAGCATTTATTAGGCTGGCAAGTGCTAATTTGACATTGAGATTCCACTTTTTTTTTTTTAAATCTCAGTCTTCTGCCTAGAAGCACCCATTGGCTAATTTTGTTTCCATATGTTAAATAGACAATATTGGCAATTAAAGAGTCTCTGATACCTTCATTAATTTTTGAGCCCTCTGCTTACCATCTTCAGTCATGAATTATTTCCCTGACTTAAGTTTGCGTACAGACAGATATACTAGAAAGGAGCATTCATTCATTCATTTATTTTTTTATGCCAGAGTCCCAGAATTGCAGCATTACCAAAAGCCTTTGCAATACAGAAGCAATATATGCAGCCTTGTTACTTTGCTGTGAGTTTGGAAGCCTCTTTTCACGGTCTCATCTCCTGATTTCTTTCGCAGAGGTAAACCTCCTTTGCGGTGGACAAACTTTGACCCTTTGGAATTCCTAGAAGAGTTAAAGAAAATAAACTATCAAGTGGACAGCTGGGAGGAAATGCTGAATAAGGCTGAAGTTGGTCATGGTTACATGGACCGTCCCTGCCTCAACCCAGCGGATCCAGACTGCCCCGTCACAGCCCCCAACAAAAATTCAACCAAAGTGAGTACAGTGATGGGTGAGGAAGGGGCACAGAGAACTTTTTTTTTTTTTTTGGTGGTTTTTTGTTTTTTTGCTTCCATTCATAGTTCTCTTTAGTATTTTCATTTTTGAGATTTCATTCTTCATGTCCTTTTTTGTCTATAGAATTAAGTTTGTTTATAGAGCTAAATTTTGCTGTAAGATTTGCCATCCGCCTCTCATTAGCCTTGTTATTAATGTTCTCTCCGAAGCAAACAAGCCCTTAATGCACTGGATTTTAACAAGGCATGTGACCTGCCTACTAATTCCCGTAATTGTCTGCCTGTCTTTTTATTTTAGCCTCTTGATATGGCCCTTGTTTTGAATGGTGGATGTCATGGATTATCTAGGAAGTACATGCACTGGCAGGAGGAGCTGATTGTGGGTGGCACCGCCAAGAACGGCACGGGAAAGCTGGTCAGGTAAGCTGACACACAGAACATTCCAAGCCGTCTGTTTTCCCTCCTTTCCTCAAAAACCACTTCCCTTCTGGCATCTGCAAATGTGTTTGTATTAATACTTAAACTGTTATCCTAGTTAGCTGGCTGGTGTAATCGAATATTAGGAAATACTAGCAGACCAGACCAGCTTGAAAAAGCACGTTAAGGGGAACTTTTCAACCACGGATTTGTCATTTTCATCAAGACTAGTTATTATTGACTTGAGGATTTTAGGAGATCCTGCCCCATTATATGGAGGAAGTGTGAAGTTGGCAGGGACACTGGTCATTGCGTATAGAGGTAGATGATGTGAGCTGAACAATGTCACATACTGTCGAAGGAAGAGACCAAGAACTAAAGGCTAAAAAGAATTATCCTTTGTGCACTTGTGGGCTCTGGTCAGTTGAGTGTCAGGCGTTTCATCTGAGATTTCTCCCTCGGGAAAGCCATCGTCTGGGATTTCTGCACAGCGAGCGTGCTGCTAAGCACACTGTATCTGGTCAAGCTATCTACCCTTCTACCCTTCCTGTCCCGTGGAATAGAAACTGAGAAAGGAAATTGCCTATTAATTTAATTTTGGGGTATATCTGTAAAAGGTGGTAAGGTTACACCTTTAATATGGTACATCAATCTATTAAATAAAATAACCATCCTGGTCCCCTTTTAATGGAAACATGTGCTCACAGAGGAGGAGAGAATTGCTGGGAGTGAGTTAGGGGTGCTCCTTTGGGATTTTTTGCGCAGTGCAAACTGCTTCCTGGGAATGTTGATGTTGTGCCTTCCCACCCACCCCCTCAACCCCACCACAGCGCCCACGCCCTGCAGACCATGTTCCAGTTGATGACCCCCAAACAAATGTACGAGCACTTCAAGGGGTACGAGTATGTCTCGCACATCAACTGGAATGAGGACAAGGCAGCAGCCATCCTGGAGGCTTGGCAGAGGACGTATGTGGAGGTAAGCCCACCTATGAACCTGGGCGCGAGCTCACCGGTTACTCAATTCTTCATTTTCATCATTATTTAAAACATCTTTTCCATTAGATTTATTTTCAAAACAGATTCCAATTCTGGGAACTTGATGGGATGAAAATTTTTTCCCTTTCCTTGACATTGAAAATCCTAGGATGATATCTAAGAGACGCTAGTTCTAATTGGGATGCCCTGAAACATTTTGGGGAACCAGTCACGAACTCCAGGGCTAAGGCGTAACAGTGTTTGAGAAAACACTTGGTTAGCGAGCAAAGGTGTCTGGAAAACATTAGCAAGGCACAGAATCTGTTCACAGCTGCAGTCCCCTTGGTCAGGTCATGTGACAGGAGCTGGCCTTTGTTTCCCAAGCAGTGACCTCTGCTGAGTTGCATGTGACCTTTTAAAAGTGGCCAGCAAATGAATGGGGTGGGGGAGGAGAGTGCCTGCAAGAGTGAGTTGTTTTGGATTAGAGGGGAACTGATGGGACCGCAGATCAGTTGTGGAGTTATGGAGAAGCGAATGGCAGTCTTGGACTTGGAGTAGATACAGCACTGGGAGTGAACTCCAGTTACACTGGCTCACGACGGCACCCAGTCTCGTTGTCCTAACCCAGGTCCGTTTAATGTTTGTCCAAGTTCAGCTCCCTTCCCTTCACCTGGATCATGTAGAACTTTTTTTTAATGCATCAGAAACAAAGTAGGGGTGGGATGTGTTACCTGAGGTCTGTGCTGTCGAAGCTTGTGGAAGCTTTAATTCCTTTTGGGAATTTAGCCTTATGTTGTGACCACAGGTGGTTCATCAAAGCGTCGCACAGAACTCCACTCAGAAGGTGCTTTCCTTCACCACTACGACCCTGGACGACATCCTAAAATCCTTCTCTGATGTCAGTGTCATCCGAGTGGCTAGCGGCTACTTACTGATGGTAATGATCAAGTCTGTGCTCCTGGGGGTTTGCGTTTTGGGTTGTTTTTTTTTAAGTTTTTATCTTTCCATGACCGCGCCTGCTTTTTTAACTGCTTTTAACATACACGTGCATCCAAGACAGAGAGAGCTCGGCTTCATAACGGTTTAAAAAGTGGTCATATAAAGCAGTTTTCCCCATTTGCGGTTCGCCATCTGACTCATATCATTTTGTGTAATGTCCTTAATGTAAAGTTTTGTTATTGGATTTCATAAGTTCTACCTTTTGATGTGGGGTGATGGGGGGGAAACATTAGAATCATTACACATTCTAATGTTTGGCTTTTGTTTTGTGTCCCCCCACCCCTTCCCCTTCTCCACTTCCCCTTCATTCCTCCCCCCTCCCCCCAATTGTTCTGCTTGCAGCTTGCCTATGCCTGCTTAACCATGCTGCGCTGGGACTGCTCCAAGTCCCAGGGTGCCGTGGGGCTGGCTGGTGTCCTGTTGGTTGCACTGTCAGTGGCTGCAGGATTGGGCCTGTGCTCATTGATCGGAATTTCCTTTAACGCTGCGACAACTCAGGTACTAAAGGAGCCATTCATCCACTGTCCCTTGACAAATGCCCCTCCCAGGCTTGGCCCAGCCAGCCTCCTGTGTGTCCATCTCACCTAAAGGGTCTTCCAGGCTTTTCCACGATGATGCCTGTTGTCTTAGGGGAGTGTCATCTCTAAACGGACCCCTCGGGGCAGTGGGCACAAACTGATGGGCTTGTTGGTTAATAGAGAAATTTATATCATTTACTAGGGTTGTGGTTTGCAAATCCTAGTGGGCATCAGAATCACCTGGAAGGTTTGTGGAGACTCAGATTGCTGGGCCCCACCTCTAGAGGTTTCTACTTCAGTAGGTCTGGGGCTGGGGCTGAGAGTGTGCACTTCTGGCCAGTTTCCAAAGATACTGGTCCAGGCATCACACTCGGAGAACCATCACTTTAGATGAGTTAAATTCCTTCTCATTTATTAACTTAAAAAAATGATCATACATAGACCTTAGAAATAGAAACATACAAGATCTATGAGCTGAAACTGTCAGACGTGGGGGGTATAAACTATCAGATAAAATAAATTCTTCACTGTCAGGAAATATAATCTCTCCTTGGAGTAACTGCTACGAGCACTGGTGGCGATGTTTTAAATATTATAGCTGTAGAATTACCTGAATTCAATCTCGCACGTCTAATGCCACTGTCCTCTGTTCTCGCTACAGGTTTTGCCATTTCTTGCTCTTGGCGTTGGTGTGGATGATGTTTTTCTTCTGGCCCATGCCTTTAGTGAAACAGGACAGAATAAAAGAATCCCTTTTGAGGTAACAGAAAAACAAAAGAAGAAAGCTTTGGGGACACCCACAGCTCCTGAGTATTTGTCCTTTAATTTTTCTCAATCTGGCCAAGTAGATATTTCAGTCCCATGTGACAATGACATGTTACTGGCCCTAAATAAATATAGTAAGCTGGAAGAATCTGAAGACAGGTATCAGCTGTGGAGAAATTCCAAGAGCTCCATTTGGAGAGCCTTTCGCAATATGGGTGTTTATTTCAGACACTTCATACTTAATTGTTGTACCTTTCCAAAGCCCATGTTTGCTTCTCTGGGATTTTCTGTCACTTTGCCACCCCCCTACATTTTAAAATCATTAAAATTTTCCTTAAGTCCTCATCTTGCAGCTTTCTGCTTTGGACAGGGATGAGCACGAGGCGCACGGGACTGCACAGACAGTACCGAATGGTGCTGGTGCCGGGGGGCGGGGCAGCCACAGCTCCTCCTTGACCCCTATGCCAGCGTTGTAAACTATAGCTGTGTTGTTTTGCCACATATCTGAACTGCTCACACAGTGTGTGCCCTTAGCGCTGTGGTTTCTCATCCTCAGGACAGGACCGGGGAGTGCCTCAAGCGCACAGGTGCCAGCGTGGCCCTCACATCCATCAGCAACGTCACGGCCTTCTTCATGGCCGCGTTGATCCCGATTCCCGCTCTGCGGGCGTTCTCCCTCCAGGTGAGTTTCCCGTGGTGAAATCTGTGGTGGTACCGAGCGAGGCGCTGACGCTCAGTAGCATGCCAGTGTTTGAGGCTGTGTTCACCTGGGTGGATGCTGCTTTAAGCTATAACCCTGACACTCCCTCCAAAAAATATGTTAAGTTGTAGGGTTCTTTCCTTCCTTTCAAGCCCTCTATCCCAGATGCCTGTGGCCTTACAGAGTTGCCCTTTCCTTCATAGTCAAAGTTAAATAGTATCGGGCCACCCCATGCGGTCCTCTGGGTTCATCCCTACCCAGCCAGCTTCTGGGCCATCTCCTGCTTCTAAATACTCCTCAGTGTCTGTGATTACTCTGCTCCGTTGCTGGCCACCTCAACCCAAACATGACACCCTTTCTTTCTTTTCTTTCCCCAAGAGAACTCCACCCAAGGCAGGTGTGTAGAGCAGACTTTATTGACATAAAGATGAGGTTGTGTGTAGCCCAGACTAGATGGCCACTTGAAACCGCATGTCGATAGCACCGTCAGAGAGTACTGGCCAGTGTGCCTTGGAGGATTTCCTGCAGGGTGTTCCTTGGAGCGCCCTTGCTTCCCACCTCCCTTTCCTTAGCTGGCCTCCATCTCTCTTGTCCCTCTTCTCTTTGCTTTTGGTCCCCTGCTTCCCTCTCAGGCTGCCCAAGCAAACTCAAACTTTCTCTCACTTTCCTACACAGAGCATGTTGCCTCCCTCAGGACTTGTCCTGTCCTTCCAAACCAGGCCCTTTCACACTCAGAGGTCACAGAGCTATTTTTCCAAACAAAGATTCAGCCTACATGAATTACAAGCATGGAGAGGTCCCTAGAGTGAGGATGCAGATACAGTCCATTCTGTGCTTGGAATAAATTACTGACATTGCCCTTGAGCTACTTGAAGCTCATAAGAATCCTGGAATCAGTCCACACAGCAGATGAAGCAGAGACTTGACCAGTTTGTGACGTGGTCTTCCTGAGCCCAGAGTGGTCTAGGGTTTTAATATTGCAAGGTATTACTGGAGTTTTGTGAGTTAATTTCAAATGTTAAAACCTCATTTGTTTTCAAAGAAAGATGAAAGGAACGTTGGCTTTCCCCTTTCTTTCTTACAATATGTTGTATAATGAATGAGATGGCCAGGTTTTTAAAGGAAATGACGCTGGGGTCGCTTTTTAAATTGTTACTACGCCCAGCTCATTCACGCCGCTTTATTCTCTTTGCTCACCAGAACGTCCTGAGGATTGTGACCAGGAGCAGAAATGGACAAATCATGAATCAGCCTTCTGTTTATACTCTTGTCAACGAGTTTGGCTCTTTCCTTAGTCTTCATATTTACCATATAAAAAAGAACCAACCAATAATGTATTTGAATTTTATTTCACTGATTACCAATAGAGGCCTGGGCAGCTGATGATCCTACCGGGTTTGTGATTTGAGGCATCCTTAATATTTAGTGTAAGATGTAACATGAAAAAAGATTTTGTGCCAATCACCATAACCACCAAACCCAAAAGAAAAATAAAAAGAAACGAAAAAAGAGTTTATTTGTATTATAAACATATAGAGAAATAGTGAGTGAATCAATGAATAAAGTTCAAATCTGGAACTGGGACCTAAAGACAAGGAAAGTGAAAATGTATCTAATTGCTTAGTAATATGAAAGATGAGTCAAAAATGCTCACTAAATAAGTGGTGCAACTAAAGTGTGCCTTTTTGCACAGGCGTGTAACTGCTCCACACCCTCGTGTATCCCATTCTTGTTTTGTATACAGCAGCAGGCTCTGGTCTTAAGAAATTGTTTTAAGAGTCTTTTATTGGAGGGCCCCTGCCTCCTTGCTCTCTCTCCTTTCCCCTTCTTCTCTGCTTGCCTCTCCCCTCGCCGCCTTTCTTACCTTCTCACACTCCTTTTCTTTTCCCTCTCTCTCATTCTCTCCTCTCTTCTCTCAGTACATTCTGATGATTCAACAAGGCAGACTCTCCTTTAATGATATCCTATGGTGTGGTGGTCTGAAAAGCTACCTGAGGTTTCCTTACGAGGAGTAGCCTTTTAGAAAATCCAGTACACTAAGTTCTCCCAAGGTAAGCACTTCACCGAGATGAAATGAGTACTGTGGGTTTTGCATTTCTTTTCAAGCCACTGGAGTTTCACTTTAGAAAATTGCATCTACAGCTTCCAAGAGTCCTCATTTATTAAAGAATGGCTTCTCATGACACTCTGGCTCATTCTCTACCTTAAAAAGAAAAAAAGGAAGGAAAACGTAAGAAAAAAGGAAAAGAGAGAAAGAACATGCCATGACTTTTGCAGTGGCCTTCAGGAATTTTACCCTGTTTTCTTTCCTTTGAGTATTAACATTCAAAATGAACAAGTAGCTTCTCCCCCTTTAGTGAACTGTGTTAAATTGTGACTGGGTATTCATTCGTGTTTATATTTGTAAGATACTACAGATTAAGCATCAAAAGGAAGAGACCCAAAGTGGTTCTGCCCAATAATAAACCCATGTTACCATATGGAATTTTCCCTGTAGAACTTCCCCAATTTTGTAGCCTGACCAAAATAAATACATATTTATTTTTTTCACAAAGAAACTATCTTAAACCTCTTTATGAACCTTTTTCCATCTGTCCAAATGCCACCTCTATACCAAAAAATGCTGGCCCCATCTGTAATCCTTTGGGACCAATGCCCTGCACTAGGGCTCGCTGACAACCCAGTAGTGTTTGTACCTCAGTGAAAACTCCCAGAACAGAACCCCTTGCTCCAAATGGCAAGGGGCTTTAGACTGGGGCCCCCTCTGCAAGTGTCTCAGCCATAGATGCTTTGGGGGGATGGGATATTTCCTGCAAGCACAGTAACTAGAATTTTGTTTTGTTTTGTTTGTTTTTAGCAGCAGTCCAATTTCTCCTTGGTAAATGGTAACTAGAACTGATTCCCAATGCAAGATGATCCCTGACATTGCTTCTGATTTACTTAGAATTTCTTAAACTCCCCTTGGCCTCGGTGTTGACTCTGGTCCCTTACTGAGAAATCCTTGCTGTTTTTACTGTTTTGTTGCACTTTTGGGGATGTTGAAGTTCTGCTCTTTTCTTTTCAGAAAATGTTTCTCCCTGTATACATAGTGTATTTTTAGGAAGTGAGTTAGATGGAACTCTGCTTTGGGGTTCTTCTCTCATCCCTTCCTTTCCATCATGAAAGACAGAGCAAGGTGCCCATCAGAGTCCTCTGATCAGTGAGGCCCGTGTCAGAGAAATTCCCCAGCCACTGCGGTGAGCAGCAGTGTTGCCCTGGCCGCAACCTGTGTGTCCACTAGTGTGGCTTCCTGTTTCAGAGTCTCTGCACTCCGTGTCCCCATGAACTTCTGTCCAGTGCTGCTTCTCTGCGTTCTACTCCTGAATTCTAAACATGACCGTGATGTAAATAGCTAAAAGGATTCTGCTCCCAGGATTACGTTTTCCTAAAAATGGACAATCTCCTTTAGAATCACACCTGTTCTTCCCGGCATCCCTTACTGTCTGATGGGTCAGGAATCCTAACCCAGTCCACATACATCCTCTCAGGAAGTGGCCGGATCTAACAGGAACTCCCACTTCTCAGTTGGGCTGAGGGCTTTGCATCAAGCCCCCATATGAATCGATTTACTGGTCAACCCCAGACAGGTGATGTTACTCTGCACCTCAGGGATCTTTATTAAGGTAATAGTGTCAATAGCAATAAGAACATCTCCCTCCGAGTTGCTGTGGGAATTGAATGCATCCGGTATTAACCACCTGACACTCATCGCTTCTCCTTTCTCTTCCCCAAACTGAGTTTTAAATCCCAGCAGTACTGAGTGACTTGAGACAGTGTCCAAGAGGGGTTGTCCCCCTCTTGAACACTGCCTATCCTGTTGCCTCCACACAGAGCATCTGTCCTTTCCCCGATCCTGCCCAGCCTCTTTTTCATCTCCCAAACCCTGCCGAAACATCTCCCAGGAAACTTCCCCTGACTGACCCTCCTCAGCACTCCACCCTGACGCTCTCTCCCTCTTCTGAGCTGCTCCGGATCCCAGTTCCTGCTTTTATTACTGCATTTGCCGGTCAGGACTGTAATTTGCTGTGTCAGTCCTTGAGAGCAGGATTTTGTCTCTGCGTCTCCATCACCCAGCACAGTACTCAACATTTTAAAGTATCTGTCTCTTAGACAGATTCTCTAGTCATGGTAGTGATGTGCTCATTCCCACAGGCCTATCAGACAGGTCTTTAAAGTACCTTGTGTACTATAAAATGGTAAGTTAACATGCTTTTCATTTTTGAATTGATGAGTAACTTTTAAGATAGACGAAGAAGGAAAGGGGTTAGGTAATTTTTAGATGGAGACTTTGGGTTCTTTTATGGTTTTATAGACTTGACAGGAAATTAATTATCGAAAGGCATCTGTCCAGAACTCAGGCATGCTATTTCACCTTGAGTATAAATTCACAGTTGCCATCAAAAGCCCTTTGTGAAGTTCTCCCTTGATTTCTTAGGTACCGGTTATAGCCACGTTTTCTTTTCTCACCCTGAGACGTTAACCCAGTTTGAGAAGGTCTTTGAGCTAAGTTCTTTGGAAAACCTCATAAGAATTTTTTGTTTTTTAAAAAAATGTCTGATTATTTCTTGGTTACTTAGCATTCCAGTTCCATTTTTCTATTATGCTGCTTTTTGCCATGCTTTTCTGAACAGGATAGCCCTTTCAGCTGTCCTCTGTGACTTTCCCCTATTAGCAGCCCAATTTTGTAATTTTTACTAGGTCAGCAGGAGATTTGCCAAAGCACCACAGAATCTAGCCCCATGTTTATTCTAGGTTATGGAGTGACTTTTGAATCTGTACTTATTTATTCTGCGTCCTATAATCACACACAGGAATTTCTTTCTGCTTAACTCTCCTTGACCTTTTATGTTACCCACCCGCACACCCCACGGGCTACTCCAGAGGCTATTTGGAATGTGCCTGTTAAAAACCTCAGGGGACATGTGCGAAATTTTATTTCATGTTTTAAAGGTGACATTTTGATATACTCGATCCACTTTATATACAGATCTTTAAATATAAAGTCAAGGTTGCATGAGCTCTTAGAAATGTTCTGGAAGGGAAATGCTGCTTTTTGTTTTAAATTAAAACATCTCGAGTGTATTCTGTTCCGCCTTCGTTTGGTTTGGTTTGGTTAGTTTACTAGCACGACATTGGAAGTTTAGTTCCTATTTTGTACCTCATGGGTTCCAGGAATTTATCAGAGATGGAAAGGATCAGAATGAATGGGCCTATTCCAGACAAATGCCTCTTAATGATGGGAGAGTGGCAAAATGGTGAGGACCTCTAACGTCCCTCACAACTTTAAACACTTTGATAGGAAAGTGAAAGAAAAATATTGTTTAAAAGCATCTTTGTTTTCAAGGCAGGCCCTCTGGGAGGAGGCATATTTGTGACCTCTAAATTTTTTTTTCTGCTCCCAGGCGGCAGTCGTGGTAGTGTTCAATTTTGCTATGGTTCTGCTCATTTTTCCTGCAATTCTCAGCATGGATTTATATCGACGGGAGGACAGGAGATTGGATATTTTCTGCTGTTTTACAAGGTACATTTTCAGCTGCCATGGCCTTTATTGGTTGGGTACAGAGTGGTACTGTTACAGAAGTCTCTCAGTCTATGGACTTAGGAGGGAACGCAGTTAACAAGTTTTGCACTGGTGTGATGGAGGGAGGGGAGATACTGGACAGAGGGTGCTTTCCTTGGGGAACATCTGAGTCCCTGGGCTTCTCCCCAGCCCCAACTGAGCAGTCTCACAACCCTTAAGGTTCTGATACACATGGTCATTTCTTCTGTTGTGAATCAGTGTTGGTGATTATTGGAAATGTTTCATATCTCTGCATTAGAGCAGAACAAGGTTAAAAAACACCCATCTGGGGAAAGAATATAGTTCTTTGGTAGTGTTTTTGTTTTGTTTTGTTTGGAATTATGCACTAAAGGGGTTAATCATCATGTAACTTGCTTCTATAAGTCAGATTTAGGGTCAGTCCTCCATTTGGCCTCCTTACTCACATCTGTGTCCAGATCAATCGGGCGATGTTTGTGGAGTCCAATGATAGGATGTTTCCTCCTAAGTCAGAGCTATGTGAGATGGGCATCATCAGTCATTGGCAAAAACAAAAGCACCATTTTCCCTTGTTTCAGCATTACATTGCAATGCATCTCCCCTTCTTCCAGCCCCTGTGTCAGCAGAGTGATTCAGGTTGAACCTCAGGCCTACACAGAGACCCACGACAACACCCGATACAGCCCCCCGCCCCCCTACAGCAGCCACAGCTTTGCCCACGAAACGCAGATTACCATGCAGTCCACCGTGCAGCTCCGCACAGAGTACGACCCCCACACGCATGTGTACTACACCACCGCTGAGCCGCGCTCGGAGATCTCTGTGCAGCCTGTCACCGTGACCCAGGACACCCTCAGCTGCCAGAGCCCCGAGAGCACCAGCTCCACAAGGGACCTGCTTTCCCAGTTCTCTGACTCCAGCCTCCACTGCCTCGAGCCCCCCTGTACCAAGTGGACACTCTCATCTTTTGCTGAAAAACACTATGCTCCTTTCCTCTTGAAACCAAAAGCCAAGGTAATCTACCACAAGTCACTGCTTCTAGTTTTCTTCTTTTTCCATTAAAAAAAAATTCATTAAAGTGTGATACATTTCAGGCCTCTGAAAGAATCGATCCATTTAGAGCTTGGGACCATTTCAATAAGTTCATCTTCCATAGGAGTGAATCTCTGTGTAGCAAGTGTTTCTATGAATTTAGATCACCTCCTTACATTTTAAACTTTTTTTTTTTTTCGAGACAGGGTCTTCCTCTGTCACTCTGGCTAGAGTGCAGTGGCGCCATCATAGCTCACTACAACCTCAAACACCTGGGTTCAAGCGATCCTCCTGTCTCAGCCTCCTGAGTAGCTGGGACTACAGGTGTGCGCCACCACGCCCAGCTGATTTTTTCAGTTTTTCAGTAAGAGACAGACTTGCTCTTGCTCAGGCTGGTCTCGAACTGCTGAGCTCAAGTAATCCTCCACCCTCAGCCTCCCAGAACGCCTTACATTTTAAACATTTTTATTCTTCATGAGGTTCTTTAAAAATGTGATTACTGTGATTTTATCTTTTTTCCTCTGGGAGAACGCCTCCTGCATGGTAGATCAGGGCCAACGTAGTGGTGACAAGAAGATGTTAACTAAACAGCTTATCTTTGTCAAGGAAGAGTCAGTGACATTCCTTTGGGTCTGACCTAATGCCCCTTACTCTGTTCCAGGTCGTGGTGATCTTCCTTTTCCTGGGCTTGCTGGGGGTCAGCCTTTATGGGACCACCCGCGTGAGAGACGGGCTGGACCTTACAGACATTGTACCTCGGGAAACCAGAGAATATGACTTTATTGCTGCACAATTCAAATACTTTTCTTTCTACAACATGTATATAGTCACCCAGAAAGCAGACTACCCGAATATCCAGCACTTACTTTACGACCTTCACAAGAGTTTCAGTAATGTGAAGTATGTCATGTTGGAAGAAAACAAACAGCTTCCCAAAATGTGGCTGCACTACTTCAGAGACTGGCTCCAAGGTAAGGCAGGCCCTGCTGGGGGGCTGTCCTTTTGGTCTTTTGTGTGTTCAGCTTCTACGAGTTCCCTTTGTTCACTTAAGTAAGTGTTAGATCATAATGTAACACTGACATGTTTCATTGATGACTTCCGAGTGTTGCTTGAAATTCTTATATGGACTGTTTCTGTGGCAGCCTCCCAAATCTGGCTTTTACCTGTAAGATGATGCCAATAATTCAAATGAGTGACTCAGAAACTTCTGTAAGAATTTATGAGTACACATTAGGAAAAGGGAAAGTGTGTTATAAAGTATGGAGCCAGATGCTTCTGTTGCTCTTTGCTTTTGGATGGATGGTGTCTGTTTTGGTGACCAAGTGAAATCAAAGTGTTGATGGAATTCCTAGGCTGATCTGCTGCCAAATTATAGCTTACTGCACCACAAGAGTTTGGATCAGCAGTCGATATAATTCAAAATTCCATATTTTGACCATCTTTTAAAAAAATGTATTTATTTCTAATTTACTTTATTTTTAGGGCAATTTTGGGTTCACAGGAAAATTGAGCAGAAGGTAGAGATTTCCCGTTCTCCCTTTCCCTCACACATGCATAGCCTCCTACTATACACATCTCCCGGCAGAGTGGTGCATTTGTTACAATTTGTTAACCTACATTGACACGTCATTACCACTCAGAGTCTATAGTTTGCATTTGGGTTCATTTTGATCATTTTTTGATTTGGTATATGAAGTAAACTTATAAATGCTCGATCACATTTTACATTATTTCATAAATAATTGAATTCTGCTTTAAAATGCCTTTCTTGGCTTCTTAACTTGCTCTTAGAAACATTTCTAGGACTATTAGTTAACTGGAGGGAAAAAAATTGTCTGCATTTGCCCCTAACTGCCAACTGACTGAGTATAAATGTATGCAGTGATTCCAAGAACATCTGTTCACTGAATTCCGCGTTGACACATGCAAAGGGAAGTAGAGAATCAGGATAATTACCCAACACAATTCAAGCAAAAATGCTTTTACAGGAATACCCAAATCATTATGGCACCCAACATTTTTTGGCTTAGGTTATCCAAATGATTGTCTTAATTTCCCACTTAATTAGTCTTGTTTAAACACAGATTTAAGTGCCCTTTTTGGTCTTAAGTCAATACACTTGTATGTAAAGATTAAGCAGCCAATTTCCCTGTGAGTTTGCATGAGATGGTAAACAATTTGAGGTTGATTGAGGATGGTTCCACACAGTTGCTGGCTTTGACTTGTGTTACTAGGATTTTGTTCATACACGTATACCAGATGTGATTTTTATTTTGGAGGAAGGTGAACAGAACAACATGCCATGATTATTATTTTTAATATGCTTCTGAGATGAACTTGAATTTGTTCCAAGTCTTATATTTTTACATTTAGTTTTAAAAGCAGCGGTTTTTGGATGAGTTAAAAGAATCAGACAGTGGAGAGAGTCCTTGCTTTCCATTTTTTGTCCCATTGGCCAAAGACATGCAAGTAACTTGCGACAAATGACAAAGAGATCTGCTGTGCACTGCCATCATCTGAGCAGAGCAGGGTTAGTGTAGAATGCATTTCAGTGTCTTCAGCCATTCCTTCAGATGCTCAATATGGTGTGTTAGGCAGGGTTGGGGAAGGGGGCAAAGGAATATTGTCTCTAGGCAATGCAGACCATTAACCTTTTTATAGAGTATTATAGATTATCTCTATACTTTGTTTCCTTTACCAATGTAAAGCAGCAGGACTTGAGAATCCTTTTTTGAGACAGGGTCTTGCTTTATTGCCCAGGCTAGAGGAGTACAGTGGCATCATTATAGCTGACTGCAACCTCAGACTCCTGGGCTCAAGCAATCTTCCTGCCTCCCAAATAGCTGGGACTACAGGTGTACACCACCACACCCAGCTAATTTTTCGTGGTGGGAGCCTCATTGGTTTTTAAGGGACTTGCCATTAAAACCATGTCATCACATTGGTCTTAATCAGCATTCCAGTAGTTTGTTTTTGTTTTTTTCTTTTACTGATAAAAACATGTAATAGTTGATTCAGAAATTATCCCACATATGACATCTTAAAACATACATGCAGATGAGGTAAAGTTAGAAAACCTGATGCACAGGTCCAAGTGGTGTTCCTTTTTATTTCATACCAAATTATGCAAATAAAATTTTGATTAACATTTTCTTTTTAGGGTCCCATATCTGAAGAAAAATTGGCAATTGGGACAATTCCTTTAGCCTAGAACTTTACACTAGAAAATAATTTTTAGTACAAAATATGTATAAGAAGTACTAACTAAAATTTTAAGGTTTTGCCATAAAATAAGTGAAATGTTGCAAATTTCTGCAGTGTGTATGTGTCAGAATATAAACTGTTGGCCAAGAGGCAGCAGAAGCACATCTGTGTTCCTTGTTTTGTGTCCAGGGTCATATACTTATTGTCCATGCACTTAGGCCAGCCCAGTGTCACTTGAGGTTTTTGGTAACGAGTCAGAAAATATTATACTAATCATGAAAGGACTTCTCCATAAAATAGATGACTGTTTCTTGTTCATCTTTGAGCCCCCAGTAGAGTGGCACCTAAGAGACCAGCGGGTGGGTAATGAGTTGAATTGCCAGCAGGGTCGACCTCCCCATATCTGATCTTTCTTTGTTTCACCCTAGGGTGTCCCAACAAATGTCTTAAAACTGCCCTCAGGTTGTTGGGGCACCCTTGCTCCCCTAGTATGCCACCAGTTGTTGGTACCAAAGTTAAGTCTGTTAATCCTATTCATGCCTTCAACAAATACTTCTTAGGCACCAGGGTGTGTTCAGGGCAGTTCGGAGCAGTGAGTGGTTCCAGCTGATTCTGGAACCGCTGAGTTTAAGCTTAGCTGCAACACTGACCTGCTGGGTGGCCTTCGTCAAGTACTTCACCTTTCCAAGCCTCAGTATCTCCATCTCTAAAGTGGGAGTGGGTACTGTCTCATGAGGTGGTTGTTAGACTTACACAAGGGCTGATGGGTGTGAAACTAGAAGAGCCCAGTGTTCACCAAGCATGGGCTGCTCTTGGGAATTCACTGTCAGGAGGGAGAGGGTTAAAGTCCGCTCTGTGTCACGAAGTGGTGGAAATTCTATCATGGGGAGGAAAACAGACCAGGCCTCCCTTTTGCGGGGCAGAGGGGGAGCGGTTGTTTTTCCTCTCCTGTTTATTTTTTTCAAAAACAGAAAAAAAGGGCTTTCGGTAATAAAATAACATCTGTTCAATACGGCTTGTGTGCACGCCTTGCTATGAAAAACAGGCTGGGAGTTGGGAGTGCAGCCGACCCGGTGGTCTCTCCCTGCCCTGCCTCCCTTCTCCCACCCCATAGTGCGGGGTGAGGAGACTCTTTTCAGCACCAAGCCCACCATCCTCACCCCCAAATTGTTCGTATAACCAGCAGTGTTGGAAGGAGGATTTAGTTTTTAAAAAAAGAGCGAAGGGGCCTATGATCCACCTCCACCGCCCCCCAACCTCAGACCCCACGAGCTTAACCATTCTGCGCACTAACACAACCAGATTTTTGGGGGGGGGGTCTTTGAAGTCATCCAAGGCGTGTCCTGAAGTGAAATAAGCCCTTCTCCCTTCTTACCAGCCGTGTCTAACCCATACATGTACAGCTTGCTCAAAAGCTGTGGTTTCCTGAGCTGCTGGGGCTTGGGAGTTCTACTTGGGAGGTGACTGAGAGGAGAGGGGGTGGGGGCCTCCTCGGAGAGTGCACGCCAGCCAGCGCTCAGACCCTAAGGCCGGGTCACCAGGGCCCTGTTTTCTCTTCCAACACGCTTATCTCTTTACAGCTGTAGCCAAACCGTCAGGTCTGTAATGATGGTTTTGATTACAGAGGCCGAGCGCAGCTGTGTGTGGTGGGCTGGTGGACGCGCCCATCCCCCAGGCCCTGAGCATGCCTTCCTTCCCCCTCCCCTGCTTGCGGTTTGTCATCTGCTCTCACAGAGCCTCCTTGTATTGGCCTGTGGCTTCCTGTTCTCAATCGGATCCAAATTTACCCTGTGAGGTATTTCCCCACGAGTGCACACGAGATCCTTCCCTTCCTTCCCCCCATGGCCCTCTCCTAAGGAAGGGTGGCGAAGAGGAAGAGAACAGGCGAGAGTGAATAGGTGTTGGCTGTGATCTTTACACAACCTGGCAGCGGATCCCACAGCTTGTATTAGCTCCACAAGTCGAACAGATGGAACAAATTGACAGAATCGTGTTCACTCACCCTGGGCTCCAGAAGCAGCCGAGTTGCTGTTTGAAGTTGGGAGTTTGAATGTGTTTTTCCCCCTCCGAGTGGAATTTCTGGTTGTATCGAAGAACCCATGCTTAGCACCCTATGTGGCACGAAACAGTTAACGAACCTGGTGTGTGTCTTTCTCTTGCTCTCTCTTGCTTTCTTTTGGAATAGTCATGGGAGAAAAGAAGAGGAATTAATTTTTTTAAGGTAAAATATATATCCTTGTTTCCTAGAAACAAACGTCTCCCTTTTGCCCTTTGGAGCAGTGATTATTAGCAACCTGCAGTTCATTCATGAAAAACCTGATGTTACCGGTTGGAGTGGAAGTAGAATACAGTGTTTTGGGTTCATGTCCATCATTCCTCTGTCCTACTCCCCGTCCTCAGCCCACCCAATTAGGACCAGGGTCATTCTAGTTAAAAGTTGTAATGTATTACACACATTTGCCTTTTCTAGGACTTCAGGATGCATTTGACAGTGACTGGGAGACTGGGAAAATCATGCCAAACAATTACAAGAATGGATCGGATGATGGGGTCCTTGCCTACAAACTCCTGGTGCAGACTGGCAGCGGCGATAAGCCCATCGACATCAGTCAGGTACACCATGGGGGTTCCAGGGCGCAGTTGAGCAGGGCTGCGGGGCAGCTGCCCTGCCGAAGACTGGTTGACAGCATGCCGTGGCAACCTGTGCTCTCCGGAGGCCTGAGGCCATTAGCCGCTGGCAGAAAGAGCATTGAGTTGGCTCTAATTCACCTCATTCCACCCACTCATTGCGTGACCTCAGACAAGCCAGTGAGCCTCACCGTCCTAGTCTGCCAGGCGGGGACAGCTGTGTTACCTGCCTCTAGTACAATTGTCAGAATAAAGGGCAGTCCAGACAACGCGGGCTCTTTCAGATGGGAGAAATGCTGTCATGTTCTTCCTCCAAAATCTAGTCCTTGTCACCGTGTTGGTCTTGGCTGTATTAAATCATGGAAAGGTGGATTTGTTGGGTAGCAGTTGTTTAGATGAGCAGAACAGAATCTGGGGCAGGTGGATATGGGTTAGGAGATTGAAGAGGTTACTAGAATGATGGGAGGATTTGTTGCATTTAATTTCGCTCACTCTGTCCTGAGCGAAGCAAATGGAAATAAAGATCCTTGCAATCCAAGTGGACTCACCGTTCTCACTCCCCTACTTAAGAGGAGCTGTTTCTGTTTGGCAGTTGTGTTCTCCAACTGCATTTGCACCTTCTTCAAGAGGCTGGGATTCCAACATATCCCTTTTGACTCCTCAGGCATGTTCAGGAGTGTGCTGGACTCTTCAGCTTTCAAATGGGTCCCACACTCGTGCCTTCGGCTTCCGCAGAGCCTCTTCCCTCACTCTGTATAGCCTGCTTGCTGTACCTCCAGGCAGAAAACCGTCATGCTAATGATCTTCTCAGCAGCTCTGTTTATTGTCTCCCCTTTTTTGCTGGCATTAAAGGTGACAGATTTACAAAGTACATTGTTCAGAGTTATTATGGAGTGTGAAACTCGTTGCTTGATAGCAACATGCAGCAGGCTGTCAGTCTGACAAGGGCGTGGGCAGAGGAGTCTGCCTGAGGGATGGCAGGGAGATGCCCGAGGAGCTGAGCTGGCTCGAGGGACCACAGGGACTCCATGGGACAAATGTGACTGGGCCAGGCCCCCAGATACCATTTCCTCCACCTGGGAGGGAGGAAAGCGTGCTGCGTGCATGGAGGCCGTGAGCTGCACTATGTAATTCCAGAGACGGTTTGAAGACATACAGTTGTTACATATCCTGTGGATTAATTGAATCCAGATCCCTGAAACCCAGTTCTCTCTCCTCCACGCTTTCTTCCTTTGCTCTTTCTCTATTAACTGCTGTCACTGGTGTTTTTCATTTTGTTTTTAAAAAAAAAAAACCAAAAGTAAGGAACGAGGCCTGAATCTAAAATAGACAGGAAGCACAATTTTTCTTTGTATACAAAATATATGTACACACACTTAATCTCACGGTATTTTTCACCTAAGCAAAGCCCCTAAGATCTACCATAGAGGGAACACACTTGGCCACGCAGAGGGTCCAGCACACTGAGTGTGACCACCTCTTAGAACTGAGATTGCCTGAAAAGGCCGCGGGTGTGCACTGCTCTCTTCCACTTTCTTGCATTGGGCATTTTTTGAAAACACAGGTCATAGGAGGCTAGTGTTAGCAAAATTTATACAGATGTTGTTTTATTTTTATAGCTCTCCTCCATTTACTGGGTGGCATTTCCTTCAGTGTTAACAGCAGAGGTTAACTGCACACAGACGTGTATGGGGATTCTTGCCAGGTTTTTTTCCCCCTTCCCCTCCTATAAATATGTTTCTCCAGATTGTTCATTCTCTGCCTTGGCTGCAGACAGTCTTTTAGCATTCAGATTTAATTGGTTCAGCCAATTCCTGGGCCATCTGCAGAACTGCGTGTTTGTTATAAACACACTGATGATTGCATCCTCCAATAAGTACGCTTTGAAAGAAATCAAAGGTGTTCTGATGGGATTTTCAACACTTTCAAACGGTGGGCATTCTATTCTTTGTTGTAAATGCTGGTGCAAAGCTCCACTTCTGCTCTCTCTAGGCAGAAGTGTGTTTACCCCCGGCCCCATTCTCAAAAGCCTCTGTTCTCCCATTTTTGTAGTTGACTAAACAGCGTCTGGTGGATGCAGATGGCATCATTAATCCCAGCGCTTTCTACGTCTACCTGACGGCCTGGGTCAGCAATGACCCCGTGGCTTACGCTGCCTCCCAGGCTAACATCCGGCCTCACCGGCCTGAATGGGTCCACGACAAAGCCGACTACATGCCAGAAACAAGGCTGAGAAGTAAGTAGCACTCCGTCCACTTACCCTGTTTCTTCAAAGCTCAACAATAGCCCTCGTCCCTTGACACTACCCAGGGTTCAAAAGTGTAAACAGAACAATATATTTCTTTTAGTTTAAAACTCTGGGAGACAGATGAGGATGTGTAATGGAATACAACCCCGTGCTCTATCACGTTGAGAAATAAGACTCTCTAATCTCTGTTTGTAGCTTTACTCTAAGACGTTCATCAGGCATTTTTCTCTTGAATGCCAGCTGTTCCATGTGAAAGTCGGGGACGCCTCCAGGTTGAGTGTTATTTTACTATTGCAAAGTTTTATCGCTGGGGATTATATGTTTATCTTAACTTTGTCAACTCTGGTGTTGAAGGGATTTTTGGCACGTTGGGTCATTCCCATAAGCCACCAAGCACCTGTACTCTGTCAAAGCTGTTTAAACCGGAGCAGAAAAGTCTGTATACAACAGTGTCCTCTTCCTTTCACCTCTCAGCCCCGAGTTTGAAAGGTGGTTCTGTGTGGATTTAATTTGCATTTATGTTAGAGATATTAGTAGCTTATGCATTGGATATGAGGGCGAAGGAGGATGTGAGAAAGAAGACGGGTCCCCTCGCAAACATGGCTGGAGAGTGAGCGAGTTGTGCTTCCCTGGATCTAAACCCCAGAGCCCTGTGGCAAGCAGCCAAGGCTTGTCTTAATGAAAATTTATAGTTGAGATTATAATAGGGCAAATCATGTTTAGCAAGTCAACTGAATGACCCCAAAGGGTCTGGAACACACAACGGCAGTAACTAAATGCTTGTTGTGTGAGGATTTCTTCCCCTGTTGCTGAAGACTTAGCATCGCATTAGAAAAGAAGCATAGAAGGTTTAAATTTGTTCGATCACTAAAAGGATAAGTTAAGCGTTTTTCTCAGAAAAGCACCACTCTGGCATTATTTTGCTCTCGGAAGTGATTGAATTAAACAGTTCGAACTTAGCATTTTCATGTGTGTCACTAGAACAAAAAATGTCCCAAAAATTTAAGTCTGGAGTTGTTTAGACCCCCCACCCCCCGCCTTTACAAAGAGTGGCTGCTTCTGGAAGATTAAAATCAAAGGTTAAAAAATACACAGATCTTAGGCTTCTCCCCTGCCGAAGGTTGATTATTGAGTAAAGTGTTTTAAACCAAATATGAAAATTGTAAAGACCCGGAGACTGTCATCAGCAATTGCTTTTTCTTTGTGTTAAAAGAAGTGCAGCCAGTAAGCTTCGTGGAAAGTTCTCTTTCCATCACAACTGTGGAGTCCTTGCAAGGAGCCCCTCCACCCTGGCCCCTCTGTTAACGTGTGGCCTTCTCTGTCCAGTCCCAGCAGCAGAGCCCATCGAATACGCTCAGTTCCCATTCTACCTCAACGGCTTGCGAGACACTGCAGACTTTGTGGAAGCGATCGAAAAAGTAAGAACCATCTGCAACAACTACACGAGCCTGGGGCTCTCCAGCTACCCCAACGGCTACCCCTTCCTCTTCTGGGAGCAGTACATCGGCCTCCGCCACTGGCTGCTGCTGTCCATCAGTGTGGTGTTGGCCTGCACGTTTCTCGTGTGCGCTGTCTTCCTTCTGAACCCCTGGACGGCCGGGATCATTGTGAGTTTATTATAAGGGTCTTTGTGGAAGTCACATTCCTTTCAGCATAGCTCTTTCTGCAGCCGGGAAGTTTTGTTTATGTCTGGGCCTCTGGAGGAAGGTATAGATTGCATCATCCATAATGTATTTATTCTACTTGAGGTGGCGAGGTTCATGGTTAAGGTAGAGCCTCTAATGGCCTTAATCTTATGTGCCCTCTCCTATAGCTTTAAGATTTTTCTGTAAAGATAGGAAACTTTTTAAAACTCACTTTCCATCACAGCTCTGAGTGTTTATTAAATAAAAACACTCAAAGCATAACTAATTTTTTTAAATTCAGAAGTGTCATTTGGTGACCTCATCTCAGAACTAATAATACACAGAAGGGTCTTCTATATTTAACCAAGAGGGATAATTACAGAAGTTAGGACAGCGATAACATGGAGAAAATGATTTTAGAGGGGGTGTTGTGTATTTTAACTCCTGGGGGGAGAATGATAAACTAATACTACTAACCTGGTTTTTGGCATCCATTCTCCAAAATGCTCTCAGATTTGAAATAAGTTTCATGTCGAGTCTCATAAAACCATGGCAGTGTTTAAATTCTGTGAGCTGTGGTGTAGCCTTTAAAATGCCAAAATTATAAAAACAGAGACCAGGCTTTGTTTCTGCGCTGTGAGTCTGTACAGCAGGTATGCTGGAAGAAGGTAAATGTTTAGTCTGTGGGAGTTTTCGTGGCACTTAGCGATCGACATCGTCCACCACTCATTACTCCTCCCCTCCCACCCACCACCCCTGCCCACTGCCCCAGGAGAAAGAGCATTTTTCTCCTTCTCTTCCATCTGTGTAAAGTTTGTTGTTTTATTTATATTTTCTCCCCTTTGGCCCAAGGAACTCCAAAGTCTCCCCCACAGATTTACTTTCCATTCCCCTCCCCCCCCCCCAGATTTTTTTACAAGGAAGATGAAAGGCAAAGAGAAGCTTTTTCTTGGATTTAACGGGTTTGCTTTGTCTACCTGCTTCTCTCCAAAGTGCAGGGCCCTGTGACCTGACCCACTTAACTGGCTCATCTTCACTCAGATCATCTTCACTCAGCCCATGGGCTCTCCAACAAAACCCAAAACCCGCTTTTACCTCTGAGAACTTGTATTCACCACATCCTGTCAGCTTTCTTTAGGATGCAGGCACAGCCAACCAGAAACTCAGTGATGAGTCAGTGGATGGTCTCTGATGGTTAAGATCAAACATAAGGAAAGGTCTTATTTTAAACTACATGAAATTCATAGCCACATGATGAGTCCATGATTGTTGAATTCTATGTAGATTGCCCTGGTGGAGCAGGTAGGAATTGTTTTGCTTTCTAGAGCAGGCATAGTGGAAAAACAATTTGCATTAGAATACTAAACTTTGCCTTTATGTACTCCTTTTCACTCTTACAAATTGGTGTCCCGAGGCTGGGCGCAGTGGCTCACGCCTGTAATCCCAGCACTCTGGGAGGCTGAGGTGGGTGGATCATTTGAGCTCAGGAGTTCGAGACCAGCCTGAGCAAGAGCGAGACCCCGTCTCTACTAAAAATAGAAAGAAATTAATTGGACAACTAAAAATATATAGAAAAAATTAGCCGGGCATGGTGGCACATGCCTGTAGTCCCAGCTCCTTGGGAGGCTGAGGCAGAAGGATCGCTTGAGCCCAGGAGTTTGAGGTTGCTGTGAGCTAGGCTGACACCACGGCACTCACTCTAGCCAGGGCAACAGAGTGAGATTCTGTCTCAAAAGAAAAAAAAAAAAAAAATCGGTGTCCCGAAGTCCCTCCCCCCAGCAGGAAGCTGAATTGGGAAGCAAAGTTAAAGCAAGTTAGGACATTCATTGTATTTGGGTCACAGATGTTTCTCCACTGTTGATGTGAATTAACAGCCTCCCTCATTTACAACGCGAAGAGCTGCTGTGCCCTCTCCCTCAACGGCTGTGTGCCTTCTTCCAGGTGATGGTCCTGGCCTTGATGACCGTTGAGCTCTTCGGCATGATGGGTCTCATTGGCATCAAGCTGAGTGCCGTGCCCGTGGTCATCCTCATCGCCTCTGTCGGCATCGGCGTGGAATTCACCGTTCACGTTGCCTTGGTATGGGAGACATTCTGAGCAAAAACTTTCTGAAAGAGCAGCTTGTTTCCTTTTAGCTCTTTTATTCTAAGTGGGCACCTTCGAATTCTCCCCAGGCATCATGGCGAAAAGGCTTCTAGAGTGCCAGTTACCTAGGAGTGTTTGAAATTTTTCTGGATTCCTTTCGAGTCAGGAGGAGAGTGTGGAAGTTAAATGTTAGCTGGGCCCTGTCAGCTGTAGGCAGAGTCAGTGTGTTAGAGCAGGCCGGGGAGGGTCCCGCTCCCCCCGTGTTGACTGTCCTTACCGTCACCACAGATTCTGGGGTGGTCAGCTGTGTTCCCAAGACAGATCGTGTGTGTGCGTTGGCACACGTACACACAATTTTAAGAACAACAGTAATAAAATGGGGCTAAAAGGAGACCACACTCATTGTGGCACGGTGGAGAAGGCATAATTGAGGGTGAGGTGAGCTGGCAGCTGAGGAAATACCCTCAGGCCTGTGAGGGAAGGCTCCAGTGTGCAGCCTAGAAGAGCTGGCTCTGGCACCTGAGCCCACCCGCCTCCTCGGACCTCCCAGCCTCTGCATTCGTGATGGCAGAAAGTAATAGAACCAGTGTTGCTTTCAACAGGAATTGTTTTCCCTCTCTCTTTCTATACCTGGTCCTGTGAACACTTTGTTGGAGGAAATTTAACTTCAGGAGTCTCTAATCCAAGAGACAGATAAATCCATTGTATACATTTATCAAAGACTTATCTAAAAACCTCATAGCTGTGTGTAAATTATGTTCCATCTGCAGATGTGCTTGTAGCCTAAGTACTTGGCATTGTTAGTATGCATTTGATAAATATTTATTGACTGAATAAATACTGATGTTTAGGATACCCTAGCTAGGAAACCTAGCATTGGACTTAGACCAAATTGCTTTTGTAATCTCTAGCATTGATTTTTCTTCAGGCTCAACACATGGCATATACATGTCTACACAGATGCTGCTGCTTTGTGCCTTCCGCAGTCTCAGGGCTATTGTTTGTAATGTTTGTGTTTCAGAGGGAATGTTTTGTGGAAGTTATCCCAATTTTTTCCCCAGTGTACAATAAAGAGTTGATAACATGGAAATAGTATTCTCTAAATTTTGAGCCTGCTCAAATTATTTTCTTCCACAAGCTGGGAGGAGGGAGAGGATTTTTTTTTTTTTTTTAAACATGAGCACACCATCCTAGATTTTAGAAAACCCATAATTTCAGTGCTATTTCTTCAAAAAGAAAAATTTGCATGTGAGTTAAGAATCCACAAGCCATGATACAAATGAAAGTCACCTTTTTTGGTAGCTAGCATGGGAAACAAGGGTGTCCTAGAACAGATTTTTACATTGGAAATGCTAACCACAATCTTTAAATTGTAGCTCTTCTAGTCTGAGTCTTTTTCAAGAGCACTATCCACAGGATATGGTATTCTTATCCAATATGTGAAATTATATTTAAGGTAGGCAGTCACTGCTCTTACAGGGTTTGTGAAATGAGGGCATAAGGTTGATAAAGAAGCCTCTTCTTCCATGAAAGTCTTTAAGAAGTCGATGGGTTCCTGTTCACCTGCTGTTTCAGTAACATAGAAGCTGCATGCAGTAGGGTAGACACAGCTTGCCCCCTATAGCCCCATGGTCTGAATACAGCACAGAGCAACATGGTTCCAAATCATCTTGCTGATTTCTCCCAAGAGCAAAAAGCAACTCTTCATCTGTTAAGGAGAATGGCCATTCCTATCCTTCCACAGGGTAGATAAGGGATAGGAATGCACCCTGCAAAGGCTCCCGGCCCTCTCCTCTCAGCATATCCCAGAGCAGCCTGAACTTTCAAGCAGAGAGAGAATTCGTTGCTGGCCCAACCTTCCCTGCTGGGTCACACTCTCAAACCAACAGTCTGATAAACCAGAACTTGTTCTACAAAGTTCCCATTTGGTATCAACAGCCTTCTGCCCTGGAAGAGCTTTCGGAATGCAACAGAGGCAGAGATATATCCATACAGAATTGGAATGGCCTTGATTTGAATTTACAGTCCTGTGTTTTTCTTACGATACCTCTGTAGTGCTTAGAGGTACTACTAACACATGGGTTTGAAACAGTGGCAGAAGTCTCACCTCAGCGTAATTGCGAGGAAGTATATTTCAACACCTGGTTGCTTCTGACACGGAGCTGAGCCCTTTCAGAAGTGTTTGACTATCCAAAACGTTAGCCAGAATGCTGTTGCTGTCACAGCTAGAGGTCTCCCATCCAAATGGTGTGGGATAATTGGGGGGCAGGGCAGGAGGGGACTTAAGGGCAAGTAGCAGTGAAAAGACAGGAACATTTCTGCTCATTTTTGTATAGTTTTGGTTTTGCTTTGTTCAAGATTTATATCAACACCAAATATAACTCAGTACCATGAACAGTTCATGTTGGTATAAGCCTAGATTTAACTTGTTGACCTATCCTGATTAAACATTCCAGTAGCTAAACAATAAGATGCAAGAAGTTCTGGAGAGGATTAAAGCAGCTTGTAGCATTTAAGACAAAGCTGACCATTTACCATATAAAGTCCAGGTTCTGATAACATGAACTTTCTCCTTGCACAGGCCTTTCTAACGGCCATTGGCGATAAGAACCGCAGGGCCGTGCTTGCCCTAGAGCACATGTTTGCTCCCGTCCTGGACGGTGCTGTGTCCACTCTGCTTGGAGTGCTGATGCTAGCAGGATCTGAGTTTGACTTCATTGTCAGGTAAGCAGGAGTGTAAAACCACCGTCATTAGCTCATGTGGTCTTTGTCGCTTATTTCCTTCTGTATCTGGTAGATTGCAACATTTCTTCATTGTGACTCTACTTTCTTTTGAATTTATTAATTCAGAGATGGGCTGAGAGGTAATAAAGACAAGCTCTCTTCTAGAGCTATCTTAGGGAACAGCTTGAAGACAAAAGATGGAAGGTTTAGGGCTAGCAGCAAAGGCAGCTCCACAGCTTAAGGCTGAAGGACCACCGAATATCCCAGTTATTCGTGTCTCAGGTTAGAAATATCTGAAGAAAGAGATGACCACCATTCCCATTAATTGTCTAAATTTGACCTTGGCTTTATCTCCTTCAAAACTGTAGAGAGGAAAACTTACAAACACTTAAAATTGTCACATAGACTTTATTCTTTTAAGAAGTGAAGATAATGTGCCAAGATTTCATATTCAAGTTCCCACAAAGAATTAGGAAACATTTAGCATTTGACTTGGGTGTCAAATGTTAGAAATCCAAGCCTAGTTTGGACACTTCTCTTTGGATCTCAAGGCAAGCCATTTCTGGTTGATTTAATTAAGAATATGACTTTGTGAAGTATAAAAGGACAGTGAGTTTCCCTTTTGAAAAGAATTTGAGAACTGCAGAGAAAGAAACCATTTTCTTCTCTGAATAGCCTTGGTGGCTCTGTGAGGTAGCTGCTCTTGGATGTAATGCTGCTTTGTGGAGAGGCGAGGCCAGAATCATCAATAAGTCAAAGATAGTTCAGAATTAGAACCATGAAGGCAGAGAACCAAACATGAGAAGGATTCGTTTGTTTTGGTTGCTTCAGTCTAGAGAGATCATCTAAAGCTTTCCGTGTGCACATGTGTGCATATGAGGGATGGGAGCCTCTCGTTTTCAAGTAAAAAGAAGAGGACTTCAACTGGAAGTTTATTTATTGCAGAAAAAGGTGAATCCATTGGTCAGTCTGTAACATAGCCCATTGGGCAAATCAGCGCCGTGGGGATTCTGCCTTCCTAGAGTTTGGGCCAGAGTTTGCTTGCTGTGGTTTTGGTGTAGGGTTGAACGAAGAGGTGCAATCACTGTAGACCGGCACTCCCTAAACAGGACTGTGCTCACGAGTCATCTGAGGCTCTCTCTCCATGCTGGTTGGATTTCGGGGACGGGTCACAGGAGGAAGGCAGACTGCATCTCTGGCCAGCTCCCAGGCCACGTCCATGCCAATACCAAATAGTGGCCTAATGTAGTTAAAAGTTTTGGTCTGTTTTGTTCTAATCTCTTAATTTGATTTTGAATTTTCCCTTATATTCTTAGTGTTCACTTATTCAGTTATTAGTATTGTCTCTTTATGCTATAAAAGCCCCAATGTCAAATAGTTTCTTTTGCATATTTACTTTCTCATTCAACACAAATGTAGTGGGTACCCCATAAGTGCCATTTTGTGCAATAGCAAATAACACAGACCCCATACCCCTCTGTGTAGCTTAAGGTCTTTGAGGAGAGAGACAAGTTCACAGGCAACTCTAAACCAGGGAAAACAGTTTGCTGGGATCTTGTGGGTGGAATGAGGATCTAACTCAGCCTTATGGGGGATGCTAAGTGAGCCTGAATTGGAATACCCTGCTGGGAACCTACAGGGCAGAATCCCAGCTCTCTCATCTAACCCGTGGCTGCTTGTTCCCTCCCAGAGATATCAGGGTTCCTGTTTCAAGCACTTAAAAGGGCTTCCCATTTTCTAGAACTGGATGGATTAACCTGATAAAGCCCTCACTGAGATCGAATAAATGAGCAGACGTTGTATACACTAAGCTGTCAGAAATCTAATTGGTCTGTTTATGCTTTAGGTAGATGGATGGGATGCAAATGTCTTAATGCCTGCAGCTGATATATGCCTCAGCTGAAAGTTCCAGCAGTTTACATTAGAGCAAGACATTGGCTGCTAGGTTTTTTACTAATGCAGCTCAGAAGTTTCTAATGTTTACAATAGCTGCAAGGTATTTGTATTTTTATAGGGATTCTCTCTCCTTTCATCTGATGTCAAAACATAGACATGGCAAAGTTGGGTGCCTGTTCCATTGTATGAACTGCAGGACCATTAAAAGATAGATATCTTGCACTCCCTCTTCCCAGAACATCCTGAGCCTCTCCCCCACTTCCATCAAAGTTGCCCTAGAAATCATTAGTTCCAGAAATGCATCCTTTGGGTGGAGTCCGCACCCTCCAACTGTGTGGGGTGTCTGCCAGAGGATGTCCCTGGCTGACGGGTCTACCTTGGTATTTGTGAAGGATCCCAGACCTTAGCCATCAATGGTGGGAAAGCAGAACTACTTGTGCACTCTCCTCTTCTGCCATGGTGCTGCGGCCTTTATGTTTGAATTGGCTGACGCAAAACAAGAGTATTCAGAGATGCTAAATTGTTCAACAAAAGATTGGCCGGCAGAGCAGCCGGCCATTGTGGAGCGCCCTCGCCCAGCACAATGCCCCCGCTCCCACAGAATGGGCAGCATTTTCTTTGCAGAAAGCTGGTTCCTGTGTTCTAAAAAGGTTGCAATTGGAGCTATTTGGTAAAACTGGAACTCACAGAATTCTAGGCAGAAAGTTGTGATTAATGAAAGCCCAGGGAAAGCCTTACCTGATACGCTGGAGACTTAATTAGAGATTCTGCCGTAAGATGCAGAAGCATTTCACAGTGGATTAGCTGCCTGCAGAAGTGGGCTGCTTTTCCTCCTGGGCTAAATTGTTTAAATTCTACACCCTTCACTTCATTTGTTTGCTTCTGCTGGGTTTTCGTGAACAGGGCCCCTCGGCATTGTATTGCGCTTTCAGTCTGCTCAGCCATTCAGCTCGCATTCCATATTTTTGTGTTTGTGTAACACATTCATAAATAACATTACATGCCATGAGATTTCAGCAAATTAACAAACTGATTTTTTTTTCTTCCCTTCATGAACTAACACTTTGGGTTGTGGAATGTAGCCCCTCAAAGTCATAAGGTAAAAAAACAAAAAACAAAAAACTAATCTTGTGCTGAATTTGAACTGTGGTTTTGTAGCAGCCTTTTCAGTGGGGCGGGTGTTGTTAATTTCTGGTGTTGACATGCTGCGGTATTTGGGCACACGAAGGGCAGCGTGATTTACCTCTGTCACAATGAATATTCCATTTCCTTTTATCTTCAAGGTATTTCTTTGCTGTCCTGGCGATCCTCACAATCCTGGGTGTTCTCAATGGCCTGGTTTTGCTTCCAGTTCTTTTGTCTTTCTTTGGACCATATCCTGAGGTCAGTAATTACGTTGGGCGCAGTGTCCAATCCACAGGCCACCTGAATGTGGTTTTTTCGGGGCCACTCTTAATTTAGATATTTAGGTCTATCCCCATTTGCTGATTGTTTTTCCGTAAACATCTCAATAACGATGGCTTTTTTCCTCTTCAATTTAATGGCTTTGGGGGATGTAGAACTGGTTTTGGTTTTTTAAACCAACTGATTGGCAGCCTGAGTCTCAGGGAACTATATACAGTAAATGAAGACTTTGTACTCGAGATGA
The DNA here is from genome assembly GCA_004363605.1 of Indri indri. NCBI lineage: Eukaryota > Metazoa > Chordata > Mammalia > Primates > Indriidae > Indri > Indri indri. The sequence continues at coordinate 15,982 of RJWJ010003679.1, read as the reverse complement.
ATATTTGGGCTTGACAAGAGTGAAAAGGGCCTTTCCATGGCATGAAAGCAGAGGGCAGTGCTTTCTCTCCAGCTGTGGGACCTGAGGGTCCTCCAAGTGACAGAGGCGGGGAGGAAATACAGTCCAGTGTGCTGGGCACCAGGGCAGAGGACACAGACCCCTGAATGATACAGTGCTTTGAATTTTGAGTGTGGCCAACAGGTAAATGGACGATGGGACTTTTAATATGGAATCCCCTTAAATAGGTGTCTCCAGCCAATGGCCTGAACCGGCTGCCCACCCCTTCCCCGGAGCCGCCCCCCAGTGTCGTCCGGTTTGCCGTGCCCCCTGGCCACATGAACAATGGGTCTGATTCCTCTGACTCGGAGTACAGCTCCCAGACGACAGTGTCCGGCATCAGCGAGGAGCTGCGGCACTACGAGGCGCAGCGGGGCGTGGGAGGCCCTGCCCACCAAGTGATCGTGGAGGCCACGGAAAACCCTGTCTTCGCCCGTTCCACTGTAAGTCACCCTAGGGAGTGGGGGAAGGGCCTTTCTACCCGTGGCAGTGGGCCAGGTGGTCTGGGGGGTCCTGGCCTGCTCAGAGTAGCAAATCACACAGAAGATAGGGGGCAAAGATGAAGTATACAGTGGGCCAAATCACATGAAATTGCCAATATTTGGTTCTTAAACTATATAAATGTCATCTTCCTATATTTTGATCTCATAATGGATCAGAGAAGGTTGGGGGCCAGAAGCGTCATTGCACAAAGCATTAGCATCTATCTTATTTGGGCTATGTGCAATTTGAGCTTAAGGGCCAGAGGTAGAGCATTTCTTGCCCTTTTTTTTAAAGCTGCATATCATTTTTGAATGATACTTTAAAAAAATGTAGCAGTATCTTTATTGCCAGCAGAAGTGGGTTTTTTCCTTCTCGTTTCTGGTACCTTTAACTGCCCTTGGTTCAGAATTATTTCAGTTATTATTGTCTAAGCCTTTCCCATAAACTTTTGTGGCTCCAAGCTCATATTTCAGGTGGCTGGAAGGGGTGGAGAAGCTGACAGCCACCTGAGTCCCTTGCCATCATGAGTCCCAAGGCCACGAGGGGCCTGGGAGCCCCTTCTCAGAGGCTGTGAGAGCCCCAGCCCTCTCCTCCGCCTCTCGCTCCCCAGCACGGGCTCTGCCCCCCAGGCCAGGAGCTCTGCACCAAAAACCCAAGGAAGGTTCTGAGGCTCGTGTTGCTCCACTGAGGGCCCCCTGCCGTCCCTCCAGGAAATGGGTATTCCAGTCCCAGGCCAGAGCAGCCCTTCTGTGAAAGAGAGGGAGGCCAACCAAATAACCTAAATTGTCCTCCTCTTACCCCCCGTGAACGGCGCCCGCTGAGCTGCAGTGTGAATCTGGTTTTGTTCAGCGGGAGCCTAAAAATAGGTACAAGCTGAACGACTTTGAAGTTGGTCACGGTCCTTTTGATTGATGTGGCCACTGTGTTGCTCCATGCTTTGTATGGAGACCCAGAGACCAGATTCCTAACAATCCGACAGAGCAGCGCTGCCCGGCAGAACTTTCTGCGAGGATGAAAATGCCCCCTCTGCTCTCCAGTACGGTCGGCACCGGCCACACGTGGCTGTCACGTACTTGAAATGTGGCTAGTGAGACTGAGAAACTGGATTCTGAATTGTAGTCCATTAAAACTTAAATAGCCACATGTCTCTAATGGCTACCATATTTGACAGCGTCGTTGTAGATAGTCCTGCCAGCGTCCTGCATTCCGGCCAGCCAGGGCCAGGCACTTAGCAGTTTTCGCGAAAGAGGAACTCAGCGTCTGACTAGAGTGAGCAGGGTGGGGGCGCGGATGGTGGGAGGGAAGCAGCTTGGACGTTGTCCGACCACAGCCCTGCATTTATGGGCAGCAGCCTTATGTGTCCAGCCAGCGGTGTTGGAGAAACCCTGGAAACGGGTTCTAAATAAAGCGCTCCTCTGCCACGTCCTGGAGGTTATTAAAAGAACGGGTCTTTCTTTTGTGGGTGGAAGGCCCCCATTGGCTCCCTGGGGCTGACAGAACCCTCAGTTAAAGCCAAAGAAGAGGAGGCAGGAGTAGTGGGCCAGGCCTGGTCTGGGGTTAGCACCGCACCCCCACCCCCACGCCTGTTCTAAACTGCCTTGCTCTCTGCAGGTGGTCCATCCCGAATCCAGGCATCACCCACCCTCGAACCCTCGACAGCAGCCCCACCTGGACTCTGGGTCCCTGCCTCCCGGACGGCAAGGCCAGCAGCCTCGCAGGGAACCTTCCAGAGAAGGCTTGCGGCCGCCCCCCTACAGACCGCGCAGAGACGCTTTTGAAATTTCTACTGAAGGGCATTCTGGCCCTAGCAATAGGGACCGCTTGGGGCCCCGCGGGGCCCGTCCTCACAACCCTCGGAACCCAGCATCCACTGCCACGGGCAGCTCCGTGCCCGGCTACTGCCAGCCCATCACCACTGTGACGGCTTCTGCTTCCGTGACTGTTGCCGTGCACCCTCCGCCTGTGCCCGGGCCTGCGCGGAACCCCCGAGGGGGCCTCTGCCCAGGCTACGAGGGCTACCCTGAGACTGACCACGGGCTGTTCGAGGACCCCCACGTGCCTTTTCACGTCCGGTGCGAGAGGAGGGATTCGAAGGTGGAAGTCATCGAGCTGCAGGACGTGGAATGCGAGGAGAGGCCCCGGGGAAGCAGCTCCAACTGAGGTGTGTGCTGCCACGCCGGTGGGCCTGGCATGCAGGAGGGGCCTGGAGGGATGCGGAGGAACGGCTCCTGGGGTCCCGGGCTGCATCCCCCAGGGGCTCCTGGGCTTTGGCACGTCCCAAACTGGACCCCTTGACCTTTTACCCCAGGGCAGTGCTAATGTGTCCGGAACCAGTCCAGTTCCAAACTGAGTCTCTTTTTCCTCACTATTAACCTGTTGAGGGTTAGTGCAACTTAACCAAGACGTGAACAGTGTCACCTTTTACCTACTTGCCCGTCTTTATTAAAGTGCTGTAACAAGTATGTATGACAAACGCACAGCAGAATGAGTGGTCACAAAGTGAACCCATCCGTGCAGCCAGCCCCTGGGGCTCCCTTCTGCCCACACCTCACTATCCTGACCTGATTTCTAATACCACAGGTCATTGTTGCCTGTTTTCGTACATGAATGTGGACTCATAACACCTGTTTGAGTTACTCAGTTCACTCAGTTTCGCTTCCTTTTCTGTTTTCTTTTAAAGGGTGATTAAAATCTGAAGCAAAGAGGCCAAAGATTGGGAACCCCCCCCCAACTTCTTTCCAGAACTGCTTGAAGAGAACTGCTCGGAGTTATGGAAAAGACGTGCTGTGCCAGGACAGCAGTTCCTTGTTACTGTAACCAATTGTACTATTTTGTTAAATATTCCTATAAATATTTAAGAGGTGTACACATATGTAATATACGAAGGAAGGATATAAAGTAGTATGAGCTGGGTTTCTCCACTCCTGCCCCAGAGTGGGGAGGCCACAGTCGCTGGGCCCCTCCCAATATTTGTACATTGGTCCCTGTGCCACAACCAAGCTTAACTTAGTCTTAAATTTCAGCATATGTTGCTGCTGCTTAAATATTGTATAATTTACCTGTATAATTCTATGCAAATATTGCTTGTGTAATAGGATTATTTTGTAAAGGTTTCTGTTTAAAATATTTTAAATTTGCATATCACGACCCTGTGGTAGTATGAAATGTTACTCTTAACTTTCAAACACGCTATGCGTGGTAATTTTTTTGTTGTTTAATGAGCAGATATGAAGAAAGCACGGTAATCCCGGTGGCTTCTCTAGGTGTAGTTGTGTGCGGTTCTCTTGTTGGCTGTGTGTGTGGACACGTGTGATTTCCCAATGTACTGTACTATGATTTTTTTTTTTTTGTCTTGTCTGTTTTATTTCTTTTCACTGTCTGTAAGCCTGAGTGGCTGCTGACCTAGTCAAGCTGGAAGAGTCAGGATATCTTTCCTGCTTTGTGCTTGTGGAGGGCTGGCTCTACACATTTGCCCCATCCTTTCAACTCCACCCAGGAAGAGGCAGATTCGCGGCACGTCCATGGCATCTCTTAAGATCATTGGTTGCCATCTAGACAACCCAACTTGCACTTCAGAGGAAATAAGTTCCTTCGTGTGGATCATTGTGATGGGTATTGGAACCTTAGGGTGTAGAGAACTAACATCTGTTCGTGTTCGTTGGTGTTAAAGGATTAGGTAATATACATAGTAGTGAGCCTTAGCTGGGCCTCGAGAATATACTCTAAAAAGTATGCAGTATTGTGCCTCTCTTGTGACCAACACACACACAACCCACCTTTCCACCCCCAATTTAAGAGTGTATTGTAAATCTTTTGGAAAAGATGGCCCTGCGTAGAAAACCTGTTCTGTTAATTCTGGGCCTACAGTAAACCCAGAGGTGATGTTTTGAGTCCCTTCCATGTAAACTTCCTTTCTTCTGAATTGAACAGCTAGCTGGTTGGGGCTTTCTGGATCTGTTTGAATCTTTAAAAATAAATGGTGAGCATCTATCATGGTGACGCATGCAGAGTCAGAAGTTGTGTAGGATGCAAGCCTCAGGATTTTTCTCAATGTGTACATGTTATGGGTGCAGACGTCTCCCTCATCTCCCCATTGTTAGTGTTCTTGCAAGGTGACATTTATTGAAAAGCAGGAAGATGCTAATTACATACACCTCACTGAAGAATGTGTACAGAGGCAGGTCTCTCAACCAGGCCTATTTTTTAAAGGTATGCTTCTGTATTGGTTCTATTTTGCTTTTAGGTTTGGGCTCCCTCACCTTTCAGCCAGAGACCAGCAAATGTCGAGGAAGACTTGGTGTCCGGCTCCCCTTCCAAATCAACACCCGCATCTCGTCTGCAGACAGGAAGTCAAAGGAGAGAGCCAAGTCCCCATAGGGCTAAAGCCTAAGCTACTGTGAGGAGCACACAGGTGGCAGCTCCCATCATTCCCTCTTGTATTCCATGGATATCTTAATAGAAAGGTGACGGGCCCCAGTAGTACTGGCAGTATAGTGACCTCATCCCCTAGAACTCGCTGCAAAACTGTAAGGTATGACTGAAAGCTTCCCGTGGCTCCCAGGTGTGAGTGTGTGTGTGAGAGTGTGTGAGAGAGAATCGCCAGGGGCCCTGGCCACATCCTTGCCACTGTCTTGGTGCCTCTCTGTCAGCCACACTGCCTGCCTACCTAACACCCAGCTCTGCTCAGAAAACTTACGTCCTGCGTTGAGAAGAGAGATGATGCAAAATTCTGACGTCGGCTCCTCTCCGCCTCTTGGCGTGCCCCTGCTCCTTTCCTGAGCCCGGCTCATGGTGCACCAGAGCCTGTGCGGCCCTGGCTTCTGCACATTGTGGAACTTTCTCCCATAGTCACATTGGCAAAGGGAGAACTCAGGGGCTGGCAGGCAATTAGAATTTCTCTCTCTCTCTTTTTTTTTTTTAAATAATTTTGTCTGTCTTGTTTGTTCATCTGGATGTTTTAATTTTTAAAAAAAAAATCTTTGCTGATATTTATAATTTTGTATCATAAGAATGTTTTCCTACAGTATTTGTCATGCCAGTTTATAACAAAAAAATGCAGGGATTTTATTTCTATTGGAAACACTATTACAGCTATGTTTTACTTTTGAACAGAATTTTTATTTGTATAGAGTGCTTACTAATGTTAAATAGTTCAGAGTATATAACATTTACATTAAGGACTCATGGTAGGTTTTAGTGTAAGGAGTTTAAAGGAAATAAATATTCAAACTGGGTCTCATTGTCTGCCAGTTTTGGTGGAAATGAGTTTGTGTCATTTCAATTACAAAGATAAAAGTATGCCATATAATTTATTTATATGAAAATTTATTTTTGTAGTGTACATAGTAGTCATCAAGTCTTTTGACAGAAGTATATTTTTAAAGAATTTATATGTGATGAATCCATAATGTCTGGAACTTTGCTGAGACATGAGTGGGGCACACTTTTCATTGTAAATTACAGCAAGGAAAAGAAAATGTTTAACAGTGTTAAGAGAGTGAGAGTGAGTGAATATTCATGCGATTGTGAAATGTTTATTAGTTACCATTTGTGACCTAGTGTGGTTCTCATTTTAAACCTTGGAAGGTGAAAATGTACAAACTCTCTAAATATTAATGTTCAAACACTGATAGAAATTCTAACATGAATAAAAAATAATATAACTTGTTGGTTATGTCTTTGTTTATAGAATGTTTTTTCTTTAAAGTACTTTACAAAGGCAGTTAGTGTTTCACGCCATCATAAACTCTGCTGTTTCATCTTGCTGTCCTTGTCAAACACTCATTTTTTTGTCCTACTTGAAGGAGGCAGTTTTTATTTTCTGATACCAAGAAAGTTCCTAAATTACCCTTCAAAATTATGCTCTCTGTCATCTCTTAGCATGCTTATTTTTCTTATATGATGCCTAATAATTAGAGGGAACATAAAGCCAAAATCAAAGATGATTATAATCAGCAAGTATCACTGGTAACATAGGACTGATTGAACCTAATACACAATCTTTTTTGAGTGTTTATTGACATGCAATGATTTCATCATAGTCATGAAGAAAAAATATGACCAGGAATATCCCTACTTTGCAGTTGTAAGCAAGGAGTGGTGGGGAAGGACTTGAGACCAAAATTGCTATAAGCATGGGGTGAGCAAACTGCAGCCCAGGGGCCACAGAATGTTTTTTTACAGATTTGTCAGAAGACAGCCATGCCCATTCAGGTACATATTATCTGTGGCTGCTTTCATGCTCCAACAGTAGTTGAGTATTTGCAACACAGACTGTATGGTCTGCAGAAGCTAAAATATTTACTATCTGGCCCTTAAGAAGCTTGCCAATCCATCTTAAGACAGAGTAGCGAAGGCCAATGCTACTCAAGTGTGGTCAGTGAATCAGCCTGCCTTGGAAGCTTGCTACAAAAGCCAAATCTTCAGCACCACCCCAGAACTACTAAATCAGAATCTCTGGGAGTGAGGCCCAGGAATCTGTGCTTTAAAAGCAGTCCTGGTGGTTCTGATGCACCAGCAGAGGCAATCCCTAAATTCCTTCCAGCCGAATGCGGCTATGGTTCTATAATTTCACTCGGCCTACACAGCCAATGCAGGCCAGATCTGGAAACAGCAGAGATCCCGACGGCTCTGTGTGGTCTTTCCACAAAAACACATGTTCCTCTGTGGGAAAGAGTAGAGACCTGTGAACTTTGCATTTGTGTCTGGGAGTCCAGGAAGAGTAATTCCCTTTTTAGTGCTCTGCCACAGCTGTGAGAAGGACCGCAGTGGAGGGCGTGGGCTCCTGACCCGATGGGGAGGGAGATCCATGCCGGGCCGGACCCTGCTTCCCCCTTTCCCCCGAGACTGTTCCCTGCCGTCCAGTTGACTATGTCTGACTTGGGCAAGTCACTTGAAATCTTGAAGCCTCTGTGAACTCATTTATAAATTACAGATGAATGTCCCTCGCAAACTTCTGAAAGTTGACAGCAATGATGGCTGCGGTGCGGAGTCAACTGAATGAGAATCAGAACCACCTCCATCTGTGGGTCCCATCTGAGCTCCATTTCAATCCTGCTCTACCTCTTAGAATTGCCCATCTCTAAAGTGACAAGGGGGTTGCTAAGGGGAGACTTTATGTTCGCTGAGCCCCTCTTTGGAAGCATTTGAGGTAATACAGAAAACTCTGACCAAAGAATAAGATGGTCCAGTAATGCAATGTCTTCTCTAATAAATACTTTACCTGGAAAAAATAATAATAAAGTGTTAAGCAGGGTTTTATGTCTTACAACCTCATCTTCCTCCCTCCTGGTATGTTCAGTCATCTGCTCCTACATCCTTCAGTGGTGAAGTTCATACATAAAGCTAACTTGATTCATTTAGATCATAGGGAATATGTACTCCCCGAATCTGAGCATGGAAAATACTAATTGCATTAATTGGAAATCAAATTGGGAAGCTATCTTTGAGACGTGCTTCCTATCACCAAAATGACCATTCATTACCATTCAATTTTATATTCTTCATAAATGACATAGCTAACGAAACTAACTTAGTTTTTAATAATGTTGGCCTAGGGAGAAGTTTCTAATCAGATTTGTGTCCCCAAATCCGCTGTATTTACTCAGGACTTGGGTAAACATAAGGGCCCATTTTTTTTGGCACGACAGATGTATTTAACAGCTTCAGGAAAGCTGTGTCCTGCTAAATTTCAGACAGCGGCATGTTGATGTAAAGGCAGGTGTTTCATTTTTGGTAACTGGTAACTGACCTCCCAAAAGGAGAAGTGGAGATGGTCTATGAATCATCTGAAAAGAATATTTGCCAAGTTTTAATCACTTCTAATGAAGGCTGCACATAATGAGAACATGCCTCAAACATGAAACTGTTTAATCCTTCACATTGTCACGATGGGAGGCATGTTGGGCGCCATTTCCTGCGTAGATTCCCTGCCGGGACATAGAGCTCCTGCCATCATAGAATCTTGAAGAGATATTCCGGCCTGTTAGGAACACAGTAGACCTCATGAAGTGTGAGCAGTAGAGATGACCAAATTGAACCTGGCATGGCCAAGGCATGTACTTCCTTTCTACATGGCAGGGTGTTTTATTCCTGATTCACGCCTTCTCTGTAGGAATTCCTGTTCTTGGGGCAAAGGAAACAGGGCTCTTCAGGTGAGATGCTGAGGAAACCACCTTTGTGGAGATAGTATTTGCCCTGGGAATGAGTCACACCCCAGCAAGCCGTGTCACCCAGAGGAGGCAACCACAGCCCCATCTTTAGCACAGACGTTTGAGGCCCTTTTAACAACACAGGTTTGCTACTGCACAGGTCCACTTACATGTGGATTTTCTTCTGCCTCTGCCGCCCCTGAGACAGCAAGACCAACCCCTCCTCTTCCTCCTTCTCCTCAGCCTACTCGAAGTGAAGACAACAAGGATGAAGACCTTTATGAAGATCCACTTCCACTCAATGAACAGGAAATAAATTTTCTCTTCCTTATGATTTTCTTAGTAACATTTTCTTTTCTCTAGCTTAGTTTATTGTAAGAACACAGTATTTTGTATAATGCATATACAAAATATGTGTTAATGAACTGTTAACGCTATCGGTAAGGCTTCTGGCCAACAGTAGGCTATCAGTAGTTCAGTTTTTCGGGAATCAAAAATTATACATGAATTTTTGACTGCTCAGGGATTAGTGCCCCTAACTCTCACATTGTTCAAGGGTCAATCATACATTCCATTTTCCTGGAGAGTATTATCTTAATTCATCTGCTTCCTATCCACAGGACTTGAGGCTGAGGGTATAGGAGTGTGATGTAAGCTACTAACAAGGCAAAAAATAAAGTCAAATAACAGTTTACAAGAAACCAAGCACAGGAAATACCTCTGTCAACAGCACCATCTTTCCACACAATGGACAACAGGGGGATGGTGAATAATAACCTGTTTTATTTTTATAGAGAAAAAAATCCTATAGTTGGAAGAGGAATTCATGAGCAAGTTCTAACTGGTGTGTTATTATATAATAATGAGGATTGCAGCATTAAGCCCAAGTGAAGATGCCAAAAGAATCATCTCTGTAATTACCAAGTTCAATCAACAGCAGTGGTAGGTGGACTCGTGTTGAGAGTCTCTTTTGCAGCAAGAGTAGAAGCAAGATGGGGCAGGAACGGAGAGCAGCAGAGGCTCTCGGCTGTGGATTAAGAGACAGAGAACTGTCAGAGGGGACCAGGTCAGATGTCCAGAAAGTGAGGCTGAAATGGTGGGAAAGAACAAAGTACCACCAAAACCAAGAAAAGGCCATTAAGATGAGGGAAGAGAGATGAAAAAAATAGAGTGCAATAGTACCAAGGGATGGTCAAAGACTTCTTCAAAAAACCCAATGGCTGCAAGAGCAGTTGCCAGCCCATAACCCTCGTGATGATGCCCAAGTGTCCATATGCACACTGGCCCTTTCATCAGTGGGTGCTTTTGCTTTTCTCACACAGCTCCCACTTACATGGCATCATGGAAGGTCATCATAAATCATGGAAGGTTAGAGCTGCAAGAGATCTTTGTCATCTGTAGCCAGGAAACCTGGAGAAGGGACATGATGTGTCCAACATTAGCAAGCAGCCTCAGCAGCTGGGTCAGATTTAGAACCTGGATCGCTAGAGTCCCGTCTGATGTTCTTATTCTCTTTTTCTGTCATTTTCCCCCCATTTGTTTCATGTCATGAATTTCACAGGTGTGGGTGACTGCTATCTACACAACTACCATAGCAGAAGGGTTTGTGAGCCTCTTGGCCACATCATCATGTGCACAGAGTATATGCTTGCACCAAAGGCAAACAGCTGCAGTGGGGAAGCAATTAGCAAATTTCTGAATTATCCTTCTGATTACACTTAAATTCCAAAAGTTAATTGGCTAAAATGTTCCTCTTTAATTAGAAGCAATTAATACGTGAGACTAGGTTTGCATTTCACAAGAGAGTTTGCATTTCATGATTAAAATCACATAGTTCATTTATTAATGGTCTCCGATGGCCTGTAATCAGAAGGCGCACACAATTAAGGTGGGATTTTCAAAGTGTAAGTACAGAAGGAAGCCAGAGTTTATGAATTATGCTTCTGCTGCTGAGAACGTAGCCAGTATCTACATCGGGCTGTAAAACACATGGTGGTGCGTGCGCATGCTTGCCCAAACGCACCCATGCACATTAAGTAGTCCTGATCTGTCACCTTTGACTTTCTGAATTTCCTCCTCTCTACTCTCATCCCCTCTGCTCTGAGAAGTCTTGTCCTCTCTCTCTTACCCCTCAAGTCCTTCACCCCCAGCACCAATGCCAATAAAGGTGATGGTAGTTGAGCCCCATGCTGGGTGGCAGCGGTACTGGTAATAAAAGCCACCGTTCCTTGCTCAATATGTGCCAGGCCATGGGTTATGTCATCGAGTGCACCCAGTAAATAAGACGGCAGAGACTGGAAAAGAGCAGGCAAGAGCACTAACTAACATGCGCGAGGAAATAGAAACGATGAGGAAGAAATGGGGGCAGCACATCAGGATGAGAAGGAAGCAGAAGAGAAATACGGAATGATCGAGGCGAATTAAGGACAACAGAGGGAAAAAAGACAAGCTTGCGCTAGAAGGTGGCACCCACGGACGTGAGGCCATGACAGCAACTCCTCACCACACACCCAAAGAATTTTATGAGAATAGCGGTGTTCTAAAATGCAGGTAGGAAGACAGAGTAAAAAGCGGTGCATTTGTTTAATGTATTGATTTTTTTCCTGCTATATTCCTTTCATTTTCCAAAATCTTAGCATGATAGACACATTTTAGAGTAGAGGTCCATAAAGCCACATCTGGATCACGACTTGTTTTTGTAAATAACAAAAAATGTTCATGATCTATTGATCAGTGAAAAAGCAGATTTAAAAAAAAGCAGGTACATTATAATCCTGTTAATGGAGAAAAAAATTGTATCTTTATATAAGAGCAAAGGCAAAAACGTCAGAGAGGGTGTATATTTGCATTATATTATTATATTATTCATACAAATAGTATCTAATATTGATAATTTTATATTATTGAATAATTATATATTTACTTAATATGTTGTGTATTATTCTTCATATTATTATTATTATTTTGAGGGATTTATATTTTCCGTGTACCTGTATGTTTTAATCACTGTATCAAAACCAATCTTTGTCTACACAAGGCACTTTTTAAAAAAGACGTTATGATTCTGTTTCTGCCTTGCTTCCTCTCCTCGTTCTCTCTTTACTCCCCGCCCCCCTACACCTCTCTTCTTTCCTCTTTTTCCCCCTCAAACTGGCATTTTTTTAAAGCCAGGCTTTCCTCGGGGATTTCTTACAATGAGCGGGGCATCATCTCAGAAGCAAGGTGCCCCCGCGAGCGTGGGCTTCGGGGAGACCCGGACGCGGGGCGAGCGGCGCAGGCAGGCCCGGCCCAGGCTGCCGTCGTACAAAGGGGCCGCTGCACATGGCAGGCAGGCGAGCAGATGCCAGCAGACAGCTTTTGTGAGTCCCTTCATGTTAATTAACTTTTGTGAGAACCTTCATGTTAATTAACTTTGCTCGAGCTTTCCCTAGACTTGAAAGCTTTGGAGTGGTTTGTTTTTGTAAAATGCTTTGACTCCAGGGAGAGCCGCTTCAAGGGGGAAAAAAGGAGAAACAAAAAGAAAGAAAGGGGAAAATTTTTAAGTGGGGCTTTGTTTACCAGGAAATTTTCTCCCTTGGCTCCGTCCCTCCCCTCCCCCCACGAGTATGGCCTCAACCATCAGAGAGAATTTTAATGGCTTTTTTCTTGCCCTAAAACGCAAACCAGAAGCAGACCTCCAAGGCAGGGGAGCGGGCCGGGCCCCACCCAGGGGAGACAGGTGTGCGCGTGTGCGCGCGTGTTTTACAGGAAGCAAACTCAAAGTCTCAAGAGCCCTGGCCTAATTATTCCAAGCTCGAGAAGAAGGAAAATGAAGCAAGATCTGTGGGGGCCAGTTCTCTCAGTTAACATGTGCTCATCCATAGCGTCTCGCGACCCCAGGTGCGATACGGGTGGTGGTTCTCAGTGTTTCCAAGACTTTACGCGACTGGACTGGTTGTTAAAGTTTAACCAAAGCCAAGTGAAAAAGACAAAGTGCTGGAAAGTGGAAAATGTAGTCAGCTATCTAGTTATTTATGAAGTCTATACACGGACTTTTTCTTCCTCCAGCATTTTATTATGAAAATTTTCAAACATGCAGAAAAAGTTGAAAGGATTGTGCAGTTAACACCCATATACACATAACCTAGATTCTGTAATGAACACTTTGCCATATTTGCTTGTATCACAAATGCGACCATCTATCTAAGCCTCATGCCTGTCCATCAAGTCAGCTGAGGTTTTAAGCATTTCGAAGTTGCTGACATCAGTATACTTGACTCTTAAACACTACAACATGCATCTTTTACGTTGAGTTCGTATTCGTTTATGGCTGGTGGATTTTTTAAGGTAAAATTTACACACAGTAGAATGCACAAATTGTAAGTGGAACTTCAATGAGTTTTAACAAATGTGTACAATCTTTTTCTTTTTCTTTTGAAATAATTTAAAACTTACCAAAAAGTTGCAAGAATAATACACAGATCTCTTGTTTGCCCTTTACTGAGATTCCTATGTTTTTTTAACCAGCTGTAAGTTGCATATATCATGTACCTTTATTTCGTAATAATTCTGTGTGTATTTCCTAAAACCAAGGATATTCTCTGATTTAGAAAATGTGATTTTGATACAACACCTTCCCTAAAACTACAATCCATATTCCAATGTTCACAACTGTCCCAGTAACTTCCTTTATAGCATTTCCCCCTCCAATACAGCTTCCAGTCTTTTGTCAATGTGTTTTAGCTTTACTAAGTGTCTTTTACGTTGTTTAATGCTTTTTGGCTTACATTCTACATTGTCTTAAATCACCATAATAATCCCTGAATTCTTATTTTTTCCATTACCATTTCCTGGTAAATTTTTGTCCGTCTCTTTATTTTTACTCTTTTTGAATCACTGAGTTCTGGATGTGTCTTTTGATCACAGTATAGACTTAGGTTTTGCTACCATATAAGCCAATTTGAAAATCTTTTCATAAATAGGTGGGTTAAGCCTATTGCCATTTAATAATATGACATATGTTTGGTCTCAACTCTGTCATATTATTTTATGCTATAATTACAGTATATATTCTACTGTACTTACTACACTTCTTCCTCTAGTATGTCATCCATATTAATTTTTAAAGTTTCTTTTGGTATTTAAGAAGTTTTTGTTCTAGTTATAACTTCTGTATTTATATATTTTATAGTTCCCCTAACTCCTTTTTTTTTCTTACTTAACCTTTTACAATCTAATCCATCAGTGGTGTCTTCTGACTCCCACTTATTATCACAGGCAATGATCTTATTCTGCTTTCGCCTTTCTCCTGTTCCTGTCTCTTCCCATGTTTAGTTGTACTCTTTCTACTTTGTCAGGACATATCACATTTATATGTTTTCCACCCACATTCTCTCCCTTCGTTTTCCTCCTGTATCTATAATAAAATATATTAAGCATTCACTATTGGTTATGTTGCTGAAGTTTCCTCTATTATCACTTAGTTGGATGAAGTTCATTCTTCAGTGTACTCTTCAGGAAGGGCACTGGTACGGTATTCCATGTACTGGATAGCTTACACAGACACAGAATCCTTGACCACCACTTTCTTTCCTTGGGTTCCATGAAAATGCTGCTTAATTTTGCCTTACTTGTTTTGTGGCTCGTGAGAAGCCTGACAACATGCCTGATTTTCTTACCTATAAGTAACTGAGTCTTTTTGCCTGAAGGTTCTGAGGATTTCTTTCCTTTGTCATTAAAGTCTAATCATTTTAGTAGGATATGGAGATAATTATCTCTGTCAATTTTCCCCTTTACACAGTAGGCTTGCTCTATATGTAGATTGAAATTTTCTTTCATTTCCAGAAAGTTCTCTTGGATATTAGTCATGTTGCAATATTTTGTTTGCTTCTTTAGGGAACACAATTATTTATATGTTGGACCTTCTCTGTCTGCCTTCTGTTTCAGGCACTTTCTCTCTGACTCTTTTAATTTCTTTACCTCATTTTAATTCTCTTGGTTGTCTGCCTACTTTTCTTCAGTGTTCCTTATTAGATTTTTATTGAACTCTATTTTCCATTGGGACTTGTAATTTATTCTTCATTTCTGAAATAATTGTTTTTTCTGTAATATCGTTTTTGAGTTTAATGAATTCATGTTGCATTTGTTCCTATTTTGTGTCCATTTCTATTCTTGATTTTTAAAAATTATGATACCAAGATTTTTTTCAAAAAAACAATCTCCATATATTTGCTTTAGGATACTTAATTCAGTTTGGAGGGTGTGTTACATTTTCTTCTGCTTTGTGAATGGTTTTTTGGGAAGAATTTTCATCAGTCAAATGTTACAATTAACATTTTCTGTTTTCTTCTTACAATTGCTTTATAGAAAGTCAGGTTGTTTTTTTTTCCCTATTTCTGGGTATTTTGTGGGCAGGGTTCCTAGTTAAGGAGTGCCTTCTCATGCTGGTTTATTGAAGTATGATTTCTTCAATGGATGATATTGATATTGTTGGCATTTGTGGTGGTGTTGGTAAATGTCTAACCATCAGATCTCCAGGGGAGGAAAAAAACCAGAATGATTGGTAGCATTTGCTGGGTTCTATGGTGTGTATACTCCCACCATGCCTGATTTTAAGCTACCAATGCAATGGGGTATCACCGAACACAGAGTTCGGAAGAGATGATAATAATACGTCCTTGTGAGCCATTATGTTTCCTGCACATCTATGTCTCTTTTGTTTTTGCATGATCATTGATTTGTCCTTCTTATTTCCTTCTTGTCCTTCATGGCAACATCTTCAAGGACACAACCCCCTCTCTACCTGATTTTTCCCCAGCAGCAAGGCTTCTTCAAGGCTGTGACTTTCAGTGCTGCTCTTTTAAGCCCCTCTGCTGTAGCTGGTGCTTTGAACTACTACGCCCCAGATATGTGCTCAGTACTTTGACTGTTATTATGGGACTTTTCTGGGGTGAATTTGCCTAGGCTTCCTTTGTATCTCCTAATTCCCTTTCTCATTTTTTATGGGTCTCTTAAGAGTCCCTCTCCCTATTCTCAGCATCCACAGGCTTGTAGTGCTGGTAGGACTCTCCTGGGATTTGGTATTTATTTCTTTATTTACAGATAATTTGAAGACCATTGTATTCTCTGGCTACTACTAATGCTGAAGGCATGGGTCATGTGTGGTTTTATTGGCATCCATTGGTGATTTCATGTTTTTGGGGTGGATGTATATGAATAGAGAGAGAGATTTGGATTTAGGCAGCCACCAGTATCACCAGTCATGAAGACCCTACTGGCTTTACTTTTTATTATCAAATTCACTGTTGCAATTT